>CABFPE010000308.1:536018-565965 GCA_900660155.1 Hofstenia miamia
ATGGAAGCAATTCATTATAATTGCAGGTGAATCGGATAATAAGTGGCATGATTTATGTTCTGCCAGTGAGAATAAAGCAAAATATAAAACGTGTAAATAAATTAAATGGATACGCAACGATTATCAAATGTTAAGAATGGGCAAGAATAAAGATGTTTTGTATAATATTTATTATATGAATACTGAAGTGATGCTAATCCAGTGGCCGCGACTATATATATANAATTATGATCAGAAATTTCTACAATTGTCGGGATCAAGTTTCAAAGAATAACAAATTACCACACTCAATCTAATGGCATTGTGCAAAGATTCCATCACTTTCTAATAGTCACTCATCGCACCTTCTAATAAAGAACAATTTGATTGAAAATTTGGAATAGGTTCTTTTAGGCCTTTAAATTATGACATTAAACTCTTCAACTGAATTAGTCTATTGAAAGCCACTTCTACTATCACGTGAATTTGTATCATGCTTGCCATAGTCGCCTATAGATTCAACATATTCAATTTCAGATGAAATTCCCAGGATTAAAAAGAACATATCCCAACTCAACGTCTCAAAGCTAGTCATTATTTACACCGCACATCTCTTCAGTCACCTTACCACGGTGCTTATAATGTTATTTTTAAACCTGCTCACATTAAAATAGGTGAAAGATAACATATTTCAAACGATCGCTTAAAGCCCCAATTCTACTATGTTTGAGACAATGTCATCAAAAATAGGCAGGCCACAAATAAAAAAATGTGAAATTTTTGCACTCATGTAGCAATTGGAAAAAATTGACATTAGACAATGGTATGTCGGTAAATAGTGCGTATCAACCTTCATTTCAAGCAGTAAAACATCTTATTTAAACTTTAATGTGAAAGTGTTTCTAATGTGTTTTATTGTAATTTTAATCGTTCATTTATTCTAATTTAAAGCCTCTCAATTATGGAATGATTTAAGTGTCCAAATAAAATTTAAACAATTTCCGAAGAAAAAGTAAGCAGCTTCTAAGATCACAACAGTCAATTGAGAATATCGTAAAAATTAATTGTATGTAAAGATTCCGTTTAAAATTAATGAACTTAGTGAATGCTGCAGATCCATATATTCTATTGTGCATTTTCAAATGCTCATAGAAATAAATTTGCTCTAATGTTCTACATTTTATGTAGTTAGAAAAATTAAAGGTTACAGAAATTTCAATATATTGCAAAATATTTGATTAAAAATGTATTATTGCAAGAAATAATATAATTGTGCAATTTACTCACAAGAATATAATTATTTCCATAAGCTTTCTATTGTACCATTGGTTAATGGAAACAAAAGGAATGTTTCCCAATAACTATTTAATACAAATTAATTAAGCAGTGACCATTAATAATTCATTAAGTACCTCCATTGTGCGGTCATATTCTGCAGCAACAGGCACAATTTCTTCCCTTGAAAACTTGCTACGTCTTGAAGTTGCCTCTGATCTTCAGATAGATCTAAAGTTGCAATGAGGCTAATAGTTATAAAAATTTAAGATGTACTGAAATTTAAGGCCGCACTAAGAGCTTCACTTGTCTGTGGCAAAGTTGAAAAAACGCGATTCAATCTCTAAATTATAAATGTCAATTGTAGAAATATATATATAACTATACTGAAAATGCAAATTTGGAACAACTTCTCAACATCCTTTGACTCTTTTACAATAACGTAGCTAAAATGGCAGCCAATCAGGCACCACCAATAGCAATACTCCATGTTTTGTCGATGTATTTTATACTCGAGATACATCGATATAAAAATGGGGAACATGAATAAGTCATACAGGAATAAGTCCTACAGGAATAAGTCCTACATGATTAAATCCTACACTATTACTATTAATGCTTTTAATTCTCTGAAATTTATTCATTTTTGATTTGTTTGGATTTTTTGTAATAATTTATTGTTTTTTTAATTAAATATTTTTATTACCGTAAATTGATCTTCGCAGATTAGCGCTCAACTTGCACCCCCTTCTTATATGGGTAACGTCTTAAATAAATCTCATTATTTTTATGTATAAAAAATTCTCGAATATCTATAATTTTGATCCCAATCTGTGACCAAAAATTTCGTATGACATTTTGCTGTCAATTCGTTTAAATTTTGTGCTTATTAATAAAGAACTTAATCATGTAGGATTTAATCGTGTAGGACTTAATCATGTAGGACTTATTCCTGTAGGACTTATGCCTGTAGGACTTATTCCTGTAGGACTTATTCTATGCCGTCTTTTAACTTATTAACTTTATTGGACAACATAACCATGCAAATATTAAATTCGTCAAAAATATTTTATCTTACATTAATGTAACTATTATTTATATTGTGAATTTTGTAATAAATTTTGTTGCCATAATTGAAATTTAAAATATTTTTTGTATTTACATGTATTTCTTATAACTATGGCAACAAGTTTTTTAAAAAATGTCGGATGCTCAGAGTGAAATCTTATCTGAATTGGGTTGGGATGAAGGCATTTCAATGCCAGTAGCCAATTATGAAAACAAGCAGTTAGAAGATAACCTTAATAACAAGCAATCACTTATAGTTAGGTATAAAGCTGAATTAGAAGAACATGATGATAGAGTTACCGCGATATCAGATCATCTTAAAAATGTTTTACAAGAACTCCAAAATTCTCAAAAGCTTAGTAGAGCTAGAAAAAGTGAAATATCAACAGAAGCACATTTAGTAGCAATTGCTGATCGTGAAAAAGGAAGACTAAAATCTGAAATTCGTAGAATACAGGATGATTTAGCAAATAAAAAAGATGTTAAAAACAATTTGGAGAATTTAATTTTTCGCAAGACGCAAGTTCTTGAAGAACTTAAATCTCAAATGAATTGGGACCAAAAGGCTCTTGATGAATGGTTGAAAGAAGCATCTGAAAAAGATGAAGATTACATGACTCTTCAAAAATATACACGTCAAGATGAATCAAAGGTGAAAGAAATTACACTTAAAATTGAAAATATAACAAATGCAATGGGAAAAAAGCAACGTTTGTTGGAGAATGAAGTTACCGAAACATTAACATGTCAATTAGCCCTAGATAAAACAGCTGAGGAATTTCGCAAAGCGCATTTTGAAAGACAAGAGTTAATTCGTCAGTGGGAACAAACCATCGATTTAATGAAAAAACGAGATAAAGAGATTAATGACTTATCTATACAGTTAGCGCAAGTGAAAAACATTGTTCATGATCATTCTCATTTGCTTCAAGAAAAAGAAAAATTTTGCGATGTGGAATTAATGAATAATGCCGAAAAACAAAAGTTGATCGGTTTACGCGAACGTGAACTGGCAAAACATCGCAGTGACCTTAAATCAATTGAAAAACAAAAGGTTGCATTTCAAGATGAACTGGAATCCTTAAAAAATTCTGTGGAAAAATGCAGTAGTGATTTAGACCAAGCACGTTCATATGTCAATTCTCTGAAAAAACAAATTGAAATAATTTATTCAAAAATTAAGTCTGCAAGTGAGGTACGGAAATCGCTCCAAGAGAAACTTAAAATAACCACGGAAACTGAAATGTCTGCCGAAGAAAAAGCTTCCATTGTTGACCGAATTTTGCAGAAAGAAGAAGAAAAAATACAATGTATTGCCAGGAAGGTTGAACAATTACATGATTTACATTTCAAAAAAGCACAGGAATTGTTTGACGCAATTAACCGCGAAAAAAGTATTTTAGCAGAAATATCAGGTGCAAAGACAGCTGCTAAAAATTTACAGTCTGCTATAAATAAACTTGATGCAGATGGCTTGAAACAGCAAGAATTAATTTATTCTCAAGATTTTTCTATTCAAACACTAGAAAGAAAGTTATGGAAAATGCAAGGCGAGGTTAAGTCAAATGATGAGCAATTACAACTTGACGCTAAAGTGCAAGAACTGAATAATTATTTGGATTCTATCACTCAACGTTATTCATTATTATCACTACAATTAAAACGATTGAATGAAGACTCACGAAAGGTAAAGCGTGATTTAGATGTTAGTGGAAATGACCAGCAAAAATTAATGGTTAAAATAGATGAACTGGAACTACATAATAGCATATCTTTAAAAGAATTAACTCGAAAAAATAAGTTTAAACAAGATATGATGGTTACAGAAAACATGATTAAGCTCGATGTCAAAAGATTACGAGATATGCTAGGTAGTAAATCTGATGAAGTAATAAATTTAGAAAGACATAAGGCTTGGTTATTGACTTCTATGAAAGAGAGGCGTGAGGAAATTCAGATCCATCAAAACATGCTTCGTTCGCAAATAAAGATTAGTAATGAGGAAAGGCAAACTGTTTCTGCAGAATTACATGAGCGAATTTCTAAAATTGATAAATTGCGTAAACGCTATGAAATTATAATGATTTCAATGCAGCCCGCCGATGGTGAGGAAGATAAAAGTGCTGCTTTCTATGTTATTAAGGCAGCACAAGAAAAAGAAGCACTGCAACGTCAAGGTGATGAACTTGATGCTAAAATACGGAAGGGTGAAAAAGAAATGAGAGCTTTAGAAAACACCCTGCGTTTAATGAATGGCAGAAATGAAACTTATCGGAAAAGTTTAAATAAAGTTTCTGAAACTTCGGAAACATTAGAAGATCAAGAAAATATGTTGATTGGTGAGCGTGCAGCAATGGACAAACTCAAGTACAAACGACGTCAACTAAATGAGATTCAGGAGGATTTCCACTCTATGCTTCGTACAATGCAGGCTTTGACTGTTGATACAAAAAATTGCGATTTAAAATGCACTGATTATTCGCAAAAAGTTCAGCAATTAAAACATGAAATTGATGAACAACACGAAAAAATTTCTCGGTCACAACGACAAGTTAGTAAACAAACACGGGAGTTACGTTCAGCGCGTCAAGCTAAGGGCTCAACTTTGGAAGAACGTGATTTCGATTTGCGTGAAATTAGAGATTTTAATAGAAAGGTAAGTGTTGATTCATTTTGTTAATATTAATGTTCATTTGCGTATTTTTATTCTGAAGTGCTTGATACTTATTTAGTCTTAGATATATCAATTTTTTGTTTAAATTATGCATTCTGCAATTAGCTCAATAGTGATTACGAGTAATCAATGTCCTTGTCATACTAAAATATTCTCCTACTGGTATATTTATATTGAATAAATTTCATTGGTATTTTAACATCCGAAACATATCCAATTCTATCGCATTTACACATTAAGTTTGTACTTATTTTCAAACAGAAATTTCTACTATTAGGCTCAATCAGTTCACACGAGATGCAATGTTACATTCATTTTACAGTTGGCTTTGTATCATAGAATAGCATTCTGCAATCTGCGTCAATCAGTTTATGTCAAAATCTAAACAATTGTAATTTTACAATTTATCTATTGCTATATTTGTATTTATTTAAGGTTATTTCATATGTTATGTGTAGCAAGTTATGTTTATTTTGCAACATCACAGTAAAATTGCGAAATTGGGCTTATCTAAGCAGCGGTAATATAAATTTAGTTGTATGCATAATTTTTCAAAGACATTCAAATACAGATTCAATTCTCAAATTATTCGTTTTTGTAATAGACGCCGAAAGACTGTTTTTTGGGATGAAACAGAACAAAATCATGGTATTGTCTATGAACAATTTGCCTAATAATTTTTCCTTGAATTCCTTACTTACTCCTGAAACTGGAAACACACTGTTATTTTCTTTTTGTTATATCAAATTTGCTCCATTAAATTGAAACAAATATTTGATTTTGGTAGTCAGGGAAGGGGATCTTGAAAAAATCAATACTGTTATTAGCTGAAGGCTCATGGAAAATTTTCATTGCATGATGTTTAGTTTTTCCATTTCCTGCAAATATTGTGTCCAAAAATTTGTCCGAGGATAGTACAAACATATTTTTATATTGAAACATTTTTTAAAGTATATATTTAGCTTGTTTTAGACCCCATGATGCATGTTGTAACAGTTTGGGTAACAAAAGTGTGATTTTTTATTTTAAGAGAGTCCACATGAATGCATACCGTACTCCCTCCTTGGATCCGCCACTGTTCGTAGTGGTAACGTTTTTGCATATTAGTCTCTAACACCAGAAAGTTTACTGTAGGAAACGTTTTTTTCCATTGTCAATATGATATTTAATATCCGAAACTAATCTGATAGGAAAATATTGTCGAGAAAGGACGAATACGAATACATTGTAAAAATTATACCCATTAACTATTATTTTTTAAAAAATTTTCACACTATTTTGATTTTTACTAAAAAACCTCAATTGGATAGGCGAGAACATTTCCTGCATATATTCCATCTGTACTGTTTAAGTAATGAACTGAAATTTACAATATTCGTTATTGGTTTATTTTGTTATTATTTAGGTATTGACTGAAATCGCTAATCTAATACGCAACAACGATGCGATTCGTCAACCTATGTCACTGTTTTTTAATCAAGCAGGATTAGACTTACCGAACATGGCTCCACCAAGTGCTGATTCCAGTCGCTCATCATCTCGTGCCTCTTCCGCAAGAAGTGAAAATAGTTCTGCACGCGCTAGTTCAGCTCGTAAATTTGTTTCCCCTAAACCCGTTGAATTCTCAGGTGCTGTACTCGGTCAAAGACCATCGACTGTTTCAACAGGATCCAGACCACAATCAACAAGACGAAGTGCAAAAAGTTCCATACACAAATGAATTTTATGTTTTATCTATTTGNGAGAAAGGACGAATACGAATACATTGTAAAAATTATACCCATTAACTATTATTTTTTAAAAAATTTTCACACTATTTTGATTTTTACTAAAAAACCTCAATTGGATAGGCGAGAACATTTCCTGCATATATTCCATCTGTACTGTTTAAGTAATGAACTGAAATTTACAATATTCGTTATTGGTTTATTTTGTTATTATTTAGGTATTGACTGAAATCGCTAATCTAATACGCAACAACGATGCGATTCGTCAACCTATGTCACTGTTTTTTAATCAAGCAGGATTAGACTTACCGAACATGGCTCCACCAAGTGCTGATTCCAGTCGCTCATCATCTCGTGCCTCTTCCGCAAGAAGTGAAAATAGTTCTGCACGCGCTAGTTCAGCTCGTAAATTTGTTTCCCCTAAACCCGTTGAATTCTCAGGTGCTGTACTCGGTCAAAGACCATCGACTGTTTCAACAGGATCCAGACCACAATCAACAAGACGAAGTGCAAAAAGTTCCATACACAAATGAATTTTATGTTTTATCTATTTGCTTTTGTTAATATTTTTGTTGATACAAGATGGATACAGTATTAATTTTTTTAATTTTTATTAATTGGCATTTGAAAAACTTCGCAATGGTAATGATAAGTTGACAAAGTTTTATAGGAATGGTAGCTATGTAAACTTGATATTTAGATTATTTTCCCAATTTTCATAAGAAGATCGATATTTAATAAATGTCTGGAGCATTATTTCAAAATGCTTATCTTTTCAGAATTTAATCATTAAAGTAGTTAAACACTTCAAATAGCTCTAAAAAGCAATTGCAGAATAACTTCTAGAATCGTAAGTGGCAGTAACACGTAGAAGCGCATCAGTTGTCGACTGTTTTTTGAAATCAGTGTTGTATTTTAACTTAAGTTTTATTTGTATAAATGATCATTCGTTTGGCTAGACAGCAGTGTTTAGAAATGTGTGCTGGTTTTTTTAATTGTCGGTATATAGTTCTTGGCAATATGTGCTAAATCTTTCTTAAAAACTGCAGCAACACAGATCCAAGCAAACCTTGTCCCAAACGACTCGTAGTTCGAACAAATCGGATTTCGAACGAAAAATTCGAGAAATTTTTGTTTCGCAGTTCGAACGTTTCGATTGCTCTCTTTGTTACCAACCGCTGTCGTGTGCGGACATGCTGTTTTGCTTTCATTTTTGTTGGTCTTTAGTAGTGTTCTAGCCCTTAATAATGACTCCAAAGAAGAGCTGATACAAGTAAAGAAGAAAAGTAGTGCATACAACTATGAATTTAAGAATGAAATAATAGCAAAATATGAGGAAGTTGCGCCAGCGTCTCATCTGTACCCATTTTGGGTTAAAATATATTTGTGTCCAAAATCTAGTATGACTCAGAGATGACCCAATCTTCAGTGAGGGTAAAATTCATTAAATTTCTCATCTATATGTTTCCAAATTTTTCTCAAAAATAAATTCTATATAATATCCTCTACTTTGTAAATACGGTATTTCGTAAATATGAAATTTAACAAATCCCAGTGCATAGTATTTGTAGGCTTAAGTGTAGTTGACTTATTATATAAATATATGTACATGGTCAATATCAATCACTGATACATTTTAAGTGTGATTCTTTAGGGTAGGGCGCGAACAAATGTATACGGGCTCTGAGCTAAACATGAATATTTAACACTTTCAATGACTTTAGTTCTCAAAGCTATTTGTAAGAAGTATGTCACAGTTTCTTGGGTTAAGATATTCTTAGCCCTACACAAAATTCAACTAGTGAATTTTGATCTAAATTTAACCAAGTTCTATTTACCCAACCCAAACATGTGTCAAAGTTACCCACATACTACCCAATTAAAAAATGGCTTCCACAAACACGTTTGAAAAGGTACATAACTAAATTTATTGATTAAAAATAGACAAATAGCACTAAAAAGTATTATTATAGTGAATATTAAAAAATTACCACAAAAATATATAATCCTCGTGCAAGCTTGTATGCATAATGTCCTTCAATGATCCAATCGTAACTTATGTTGTCTTGACAGAACTCATTTACATAAGCTTTTAAACCTCTTCATTACTTAACTCCTCCCAAAAAGTAGCAAGAAATGTGATCTAAATCATGTGTTGGGACGGATCAACCCAGCCTATTATCAGAACTGAAATGCTTTACACAAACTGATTGATTAGAACTTATCTATAGTATGCATCTATGTATATGTAATTCGTAAAACACAAATCTTCATGTATATTTTCAACAAAAATATCAACACAAAATATATAATATTTCACTAGAAGAAGAAGAAAAATCTATATTCAGAAATTATTTTAACAATAAATAGAAATACTGATAACAAATTCTGAAAGCGTTAAGACACATACAGTAGAATTAACTGTCTTCCTCAAAACCATAGAGTTCCATTTCACTGTCATCTTCTGATATTTCATTTTTTGATATAAATATGTGCATTACATTGTAAGGTAATTATTTCACGTTGTTAGCTGCAGAAAATGTTCCATATCTTTAAAATGGAATGAAAGTAATGTATTTTACAAGATCATATAAGCGGTGTAGTGTCCTACTGCGATAAATAAACTCTGTTTTTAGTCAAAACTTAATCAGTAGCCCATATAAAGTATTTTTAAACTGCTTGGTTTGTTGTCAATTATAGTTATATGATGTACATCTATATAATTGGATGCACGATTGATTAATGAATTGAGAAAACGAGGTAATAAATCTTCTTCTGGAAACTGGACTTAATTATGACTATGGAATTGTGAAATTTTACATCTCAATGCAATGAAAGTGAATTTGGTTTTTGACATAAACCACATTGATAGGTGTTATGATAGTATAAGCATGCATTGATAAAAGCACATTAGCTATTTTAGTTAAGTAACATTTAGCTACTGGCATAACGGGCTAGGGATATGGGCACGGACAAAAACATGCCTATTTTTATAACGGGCTATGGACACGGGCACGAGCCCTACCCAGGTGATCCTGTACGATGTCTCTTTGTGTGATAGTCCGTGGTTGAAATATCTGAGCTTGAAATTTGGCGAACATGTTTAAAGGATGCTAGGGTCACCTGTGACCTGAAATCGAAATTTGAAAGTGCTGGGCAGATAGCATATTCAAATGAATTAGTATAAAGCATAAAGTAAAGAAGGTTTTGGGAAATATTCTAAAAAATTAGACTTCTCTGTTATAAAAGCCTTTCCCAGAACTTATCAAATAAGTCAAAATGAAATTTATTACAATTATATCATTTTGACAACTTATCTGTTTCATAATAACTGCGTTTGTAAATTGTTCTTGTGTCCTTCAGTATAATAAGATAAGATAAGAGATTCTATATTCAGATAAATGTTTACAATTCAATAACTGATAATTTATCTAAATAGCGTCATAAATTACAAAAAAGTAACCAATCTACAAATCAACATACATTACAAAAAGTAACAATTCTTACAGGCTATGGATGAATTACTTTATATTGCTATTTTAATGACGAGTTATCATATAGTCATTGTTGTAAAATTTAAATCCTAACCATGATGTACCTAAAATATATTTTTGCTTAAGGAAGATTTTTAAACGCTTTTTAAAAGGTTTCAATTTTTCAATGCTTTTAATTTCTTTAGGTAGCGAATTCCAGGTTCGAATTGCGACATTAATGAAAGATTTCTTCAAAACTTTTTTCTTATACTTAACACATGTAAAAATTTTAGATCTTGAATTCTGTTTATGCGCAAATCCCGGGAATTTAATTGAATTATAAGGCGGTAGATTTTTTACTAGTTTGAAAAATGTTAGCAAGGTATTTAAAATGACGAGTTGTTTTGGAAAGAGAATTGACCTAGAAATGTAATGTTTAGTTTTCGATGAATTTTTTGCTGAGATATTCAGTGCCCATTTTAATTGAATGTCAAGTTTTCTATAAAGCACATCACTTAGATCAGTAAATAAGATGTTTGCATAATTAAGGTGGCTCATGATAAAAGCATGGAAGTATTGAATAATTGCACAAGGTGGTAACTGCTTAACTACTAGTGTCATACTTTTTATACCTATAGCTAGTTTTCTAACTATTATGTTAATGTGAGTGTTGAACTCTAACTTTGAGTCAATGGTTACGCCCAAGTACTTGAAAGTGTCTACAATAAGTACATTAACAGTATTAATTTTCAAAGTCTTTTTGGAAACTGCTAAATAGAAAGCAGAATCAAGTTTCACTGGATAGGTTCTACGTTTATGTTAATGATATTTGTGTTCTTGCTATTTGTTTAACATTTTCTGAGATGATTTGCATTTTAATGTGCATAAAAACTTAAGAATATGTAAAAAAGGCAAGCATTCAAGGTTTTGGATTAAAAAGATTTATATTAAACATAGTTTTGGTGTTAATGACACAATTATTGTGTTAATGACGCAATTATTTTTGTTAATGACGCAATTATCGTGTTAATGACGCAATTATTGTAGTAGTATCAGCAATAGTTGAATGTAATAGTTACAACTGCAACACTAATAAATATTTCTTCTTCTTCTTCTTCTGTTCAAACAAATCGCTTCTCAAACAGGGCTCTGGAACAAATAATGGATGAGAAACGAGTTTTGGCTATATATGCATTCTTTGAGACAATCTTGAATATAACTAAGTGAGGTATTAGCAGCTATTGTTGAAGTGTTTAATTATGCCAATAGTACTGCTTCGAGACTGGACCCTAAATTACTTTAAAACTAATGAACAGTGCAAAATTGACCTGCTCTTAAATGCTTTCAATTTAAAGTTAGCTAATGCAACACTGCCGACTAGAATCACATCATCAAGTACCACACTAATTGATTACATTGTGTTTGCCGAAAGAAATAGTGCATCTTATAGTTTTTACTCATCTGGGAATGAATGCCCCTTTTTGACCACTGGGTAACATCTATTGAGTTTTCTAAATCTGAATAGTCTTCGATTAATGTCACAAAGTGGATAAAAACCCGCGAAAAAAGTACTGAGAATATAAACAATTTTAAATCCTCAATTTCTTCAGAAATCGGGCTTCCCAGATGCAACTACAATGCTTATACATTTTTTTAGAAATTTTTGAATTTTATCTCAATAAATTTTGTCCAAAAGGGAAAATTATAATTAAATCAAATTATAAAAGCATTTCACACATATCTGCGAATAATAATCCTTCCTTAAATGAATTTTGCAAAACATTGATCGCGAAAAAAATATCGCATATAGAATATTTAGAACTTCCAAAACTCATAGACATTTTATTAAATATAAAAAAGCTAGGAATGTATCCAATATTGCAAATCGCAAGGCATTCAACGAATACATTAGAAATGAATACACTTGTCTACCAAATCAAAAGTCAAAGTGTGAACTAATTCATGAGATCAGTAATAGTAAACAATCTAAATCAAATTTAATTAATGCTATCAAAAATCAAAATTGGAAAATTATAACAGATACCTATGAAATTTCTAACGAAACGAATTAGACTTATTTATCTAGGAAAATACAATGGTCCAATTGTTACGCATGAAAATAATTCGGCTAAATTTTTTCAATCCGAATTTTCTTTCCGTTTTACAACAGGTTTTGAAACTTTAAACGCAATTCATAAATTTAAGCCCAAAAAATCGAGTGGGCTTTCCAAAATTCGTTCATGGGGACTTAAAATCACTGCAAATACGAATGCCAGTCCCACAAATTATATATTTTAAAAATGCATACGAAATAATTACTTTCCGGATTATTTAAAAATAGTTGATGTTACTCCCATTTTCAAGAAAATTATATGCCAATTTTGATCACATCTCCAATAAGCCAAATATTCGAGAGATTATTGTACGATTAAACCAGGGTATTTGTGTCGAGTTCGAGTTAGTCGGTCCGAGTTCGAGTTTTTGCCTCTTGAGTCCAAGTATTTTTTTTTGAAGAAAATTCCGAGTTTTTTAGAGTAAAATATAGTTTAGTTTACAAATATTTTAAGGTTTTTAAGCTAAAAAATAATTATTTTCGATTGATAAAATAACTCAAATTTGAAATATTTTAAGATCGAGTTCAAATAGTGATTACTTCACTTCCGAGTTTTGCGAGCTCATTCGAGTTCGAATTCTTAAGATTTCGATTACTTGAAAACCCTGGATCAAATAACAGAAAACTTAAATAAATACAATCTTTTGTCAAATCCTCAATTTGGATTTCGGAAAATGTTTTCAACTTCTGGTGCACTTTTAAAAGCTACAGAGAATTGGAGATCTTCACTTGATGCAAATAAATTCGTAGCTATTGTTTGCTTAGATCTTTTTAAAGCTTTTGATTCTATTAATCACAGCATACTTATAGAAAAATTATCGTATATGGGATTTTCTTATAATAGCAGAAATTTGATAACTAGTTATTTGAAGCATAGACATCAGAGAGTAATGATTAGCGATGTTTTTTCAGATTAGGTACCTGTTAATAATGGTGTTCCTCGGGGAACAATTCTTGGTCCCCTTATTTTCAGTATATATGTAAGTGATATGAACATGACAACTGATTGTAATTTATTCAATACGCCGATGATACATGCATATTCAGCGATAATAAATCCATGCACATGCCAATTGAATCTATAGAAATAAATTGTAACAAATTATGTTCGTATTTCAGGATGCACAGGTTGCTTACAAATGA
Organism: Hofstenia miamia; assembly: GCA_900660155.1. Lineage (NCBI taxonomy): Eukaryota > Metazoa > Xenacoelomorpha > Acoela > Hofsteniidae > Hofstenia > Hofstenia miamia. The sequence goes on from CABFPE010000308.1 coordinate 549,471, forward strand.
AGATAAAACTGAATTTTGTATTTTGCAGCCCACTAAAAATAATTACGATGTTTCAGCCTTAACCCTTAATCTCAATAATATTAGCATTCCGACTGTAAATAATTTCAAGTACTTAGGAGTAATTTTTGATTCTAAACTAAATTTTGAATCTCAAATTAATGCAATATTTCGAAAATTATCCATTGATATAAGAAGCATGTCAATGATAGTAATGCAATTACCAGCTTGTGCAATAATTCAATTTTTTCATGCATTTATAATTTGACATCTAAATTATGCCAATATATTATATACAAAAGACGCTTTTTTAATATAATTGATGTGCAATTAAAATGTGCATTTAATGTTTCAAAGAAATATTCTTCCAGAACTAAGGACTACATTTCCAAATAATCCTTTTTCCAAGACAGCTTGTCATTTTGAACAATATGTTGACATTTTTTAAACTCATCAAGAACTTCCCATCTTATAATACGATTTCAATGCCTGGTTTTATTCATAAACAAAACTCCAGATCAAAGCATTTTACCTGCATTAAGTACAGAAAAAATGTCTTGAAAGAATCATTCATTAATACTGCTATCAAAACATGGAATTCATTACCTAAAAAAAATAAAGAACATTGAAAAAGCTTTTAAGAAAAAAATTAAAACTTACCTTAAGTATATCTCAGCACAATCATGGCTAGGATACAAATTCTACAGCAATGATTACTCAACAACCCGTACTTGAAATTATCTCCTAATAATTTCTCCCTAGCCTGTTAGATTTACTTATATAGTATATTTTGCTTTTTATGTCTTTTTTTGTATAGTTGTATATTTTTGACGCTATTCAAATAAATTATCAGTTTTTAATTGTCAGTATTTATAAAAATAAAGAATATCTTATCTTATCTTACCTACACGTAGTAAGAAATTATATTCTATTCTATGCATAATGCATTCATTAAACTTATATTCCACTGACACAGTTAGTGCTTTAATCACATGAAAACTTCGTTATAATATACACTTCTAAGCAAAACAGTCTGCAGAAACAATCGCGAAGTTAGAACTTTGAAATCCCAAGTGTATATATTTATTTATTCCATAACTAAATTTTGACTTTTATAAAAATGTGTCGTTTATTAAACAGATTTTGGCATGCTGCTGCCATTGTCAAAAGAACCGTATTATAAAATTCACAAATAATTAGTCAATGTATATTTCGTACAGCAATTTTGGTATATTTATTTAGCATTTATAATAATCTTTTTTGTTTAAATTTGGTTCCCCTAAATTTGCATAAGTTGTAGGAACTAAGCAACCATAATATTATTTATTGTGGTTAAGGATCTTTTGATAATTATAATAAAAACATTAGACTAAAATAGATATATTTCGCTCAACTTGAGCATTGGCACTTTAAAAAAATTAACTGTAAATATGCACTAGTTAAAAAAAAGAAAATTCTATACAATTAAACGTTGATTAGAGGTAACTTATGCTGATATATGTAATCATCTTTGGTGTTAAGACTTGGTTGCATTGATCTAATGTATATACTCTTTCGATTATTTTTACATTTTTCTGCATGGTAGAACTTAAAATTTTGATGTCATAATTTAATTCACATTTTCTTAGGTGTTCTGATATTGTTGACTTAGTTTCGTGCTCTTTTATTCTTCAGCTTAGTTTTCTGCTACTATATCCAATATAGTCCTCACCACAAGTGCAAATGATTTTATCGATAGCATTCGACTTATCGGATATTATTATTGGAGAGGCTGAACTAAGGTCCTTCCTATACAAAGCTTAAATTTCTTAAATTTTTAATGAAATGATGCAAAATACGCACGACCTGGGACAATTGATTGAGGAAGCTCCAGCCTTCCTAACCCCTCCTGTTCCTTAGCCTCTGATAAGTTGATTACATGATGCTTAGCTGAAAATTTTCAAGTGTCTTTATTAAAACCATGTATGTCAATTTCATATTACAGTTCCTAAGGTAATTTGAGATGACTGACTGACCTTTTTCCTTTCCAATTCTTATCTATAGATGACTTCAAAAATCTTGAATTTTGCTCAGGCAAAGCAGGTGGATCACAAAAATCAGTAAACCATCTCCTATCATCTAAACATTTGTAATCAAATTTTCAATCTAGAATCTGAGTCAAATCATCAACTGCATAGGTATTGTATAAGAAATAAAAGAAAGTGATATTTAAAAAAAATAACATTTAGTAATAAATCGCATTCAAACTATATGTACAATTACAACACTATATTTCATTGTAAGACTGTACTATATGAAATGAAACCGTGATATTCGCGCGCGTGCTGTTCAGGTTGGATGTGTCGTAGTAATTATTATTAGACTTGGAATTTCAATAGCTATTACTACTGCTACTACTACTACTACTAATACTATTAACAGCCTCGAATTATTGGCTTATTCTTTTTTAATTAGTTCGTATTAATCATAAATATATAATTGGTCATTAAAAAGTATTCTAAGCACAAACTCCCATATTTACATATAGATGTTCTACTAAGAAGATAAATATTAACGTATATTGTTGCTTGACTATAAATATAACAAAAACTACAGTTTAAAGTCGTGCAGAAGCATTCAAATTTATCATCAATATACTGAAAGTCCATTGAAGGGTTGCCGTGGACGGAATATTTGGTGATCCATATTCAATGCAATCCACAAAAATGTACATAGATCGATCCATAAAGAAGAAGAAGAAGAAGATGACATATTCTTTATTTTTGTAGCAACGTATATTACAAATATGCTGATAAGGTAACAACTGCAACAATAGTGTCGGAAAATACAAAGCACAAAACAAAAGTTAATATGACACAAAATTAATATTTACAATATATTTACAGATTTTCAAGTTGTTGCTAGTTAAGCCAATTCAAATCCAACAAGAAAATTTCCCTGAAGAAAAATTTAAAACAAACGAGCAATTCTTTAGTTGTTTTTAACACCTTAAAGAGTTCTATTATAGGCCTATTGAATACACTTTGTGACAAAATTTATTTTTTTCTTAGTTGAGTACATTTTTTCTGTGTTTCTGGTCAATTTGATGTTGCTATAGACGAAACGGTAATTTCACAGTAGAATTGATACATTAGGAAATATCATGAATTTATTGAATAAATAGATAATTGAATTTAGAAATTGGAAATGGTATTATAATGGTGATAACAAGAATCCTCAAATAACGTTATGATTGGACATAAACATCAATAGTAATGATTCAGAAAGTGAATCTTCATCTGATAATGAATCGCTAGTTTATGAATCGTCCTATTCAGAAAATTGGGATTTTGAAGATACCAAAACGAGTTCAGAAATGGATAAAGATCACGTTCATCAGCAAAATGCAACAAGCTTTGCAATGTGAGCCGGAATCATTTGGGATCTTTTGGACCCTAATGTAGCATAATCCATTCAAAAACAGCAAAAAACTACAAGAGGGGAACAAGATCGAATTATAGATTTACTTGATTTTATTAATTTTGTGTTTTTGATGAATTAGCATTAAACCAATCCATGTAATTTGAATTCGGAATTAATTTGTAAAAATAATTACTTGTCACTTTAACTTTTGACAAATCACATGTGAACGATAAAGCTCCACGTCGATTTTGCTATCGCCATCTTAACGCAGAACTTTCTGCAACTGGCAACAAAAAACGGTGACAGGTACTTGTTTGATGATAAATATGTTTATAAAAAATTACTATAAATATGTAGAACAAGGAGAGAAATGTTGATGGAGAATAAACTCCTTATTATCTACTCGTTTTTACTCGGTTTGATTATTAATTCAAATGCGCAGCTAGGCGATTCATGCTTGTAACGATCAATAGGCTGTTGTGAGGGATAAAAATGGTTTTTGCCTAGATCGAGACAATGCATCTAAGTTAGGAATATGTATAAGGGCTTTTTACTTGCCGCCTAGCGGCTATCGATCAATTTCACTCGTTGCATGTAGTAACAAACACGAGATAAGGCGAAATCGCCACCCTAGGTGTGTTATTGTTGTTTATTGTTATTTATCTTATTTTAGATCCAAATTGTTATTCACATTAGACTCATAATGCCCGAAAATGGCCTTTTATACATTGAAGTTATTTCATATATCGATGTTATCATAAGTTTAGGAAGCTGCCATTATTTGTATATAGTTTTAATGGTTTTTTTTTAACTCTTTTTAATTTTTCCCAGCTAGTGTCAGTAGTTAATAGTTGGATTTATAATTATTAAATGTGGGGTAGGACCCTGCTGCGTTATTTATTTACTAGATTTTTATATCAGCAGTTAGTGCCAATGAATGGTTGCATTAGTATACTAGCGAAAGTACACTTGTGTTTGAGAATGAGTTATTAAGTCGAATAGTGTCTGCACTATCTTTTATTATCACATAGTTAGGGTACACATAATAAAATTAGATCCAATGAGAATGAGCTGAGTCTATCAAAGGATGGAACTTCACTCTGTGGCGGATGGGTGGATGGCTTCTTGGTGATCAGCTGACGTTTCGGGCAGTGAGCCCATTGTTAACTGGAGTCTCTCTCATATTACCTAAATTATGTCTGTTACATGTTATTCTGATATCGCATGGATTCTAAATACAGTTTAGTATGGAAAGACAGAAACGTGTACATGAGACAACGAAAGTTAATCTAGATAGACATTACCCCGCTTGTAAGAATCTGTAGTTCAGCATCTTTAAATAGTTCTGGGTTAATACATATCTCTAGCCTGGGTGATGATTCTACACTAATCACAACAATTCCGGAAGACTATCTTGCCACAACGTCATCAGAGAAGCTCCTGGGCAATCTGCTCAAGCACATCATATTATTATCAAAGAAATGGTTCACAATGCATGAGATTTATTCATTGATGAAAGGATGTTGCATCATATACAAAGATGCTATGAAGAAGAAGCTAGAAGAGTTTTACAAACAGATGACTGGCACATGTCGTTACATGAACTAGATGCATTTCTAGCTATTGTTTAGGCACGTGGAGCTCACAACGCAACAAAAATCAAGGTACATGAATTGTGGAACAGGTTATTGGGAATATTTTTGCAACTATGGCGCGCAATAGATTCATTGAAATAATGAAATTTCTGTGCTTTGACTATAAACAAACATGATCACATAGACTAACAACTGATAAACTGGCTCTTATATCAACAGTTTGGCATACCTTTTCTGGAAATTGTCTTAGACATTATAGACCGGGTGCCAACATAAATGTGGATGGGCAACTTTTTCCCACCAAAGCTAGGTGTAGATTCACACAATACATGCCAAATAAGCCTGACAAATTTGGTAGCAAACTTTGGTTGGCCACTGATGTGGAAACTAATTACATGCTACATAGCTTTCCTTATTTGTGGAAAGATGACTCTAGGCTGGCTGGAGTAACATTAGGTGAACACGTTGTTTTGAGACTGACTGAACCTTACAGAAAGACAGGTCGAAACGTGACCACAGACAATTTTTTTACGTGGGTAAGCCTTGCTAAAACTTTGAGGCAGCAAGGGATCAGCATTGTCGGAACAGTAAATCGCATCTGAAAAGAGATTCCGCAAGAATACAAAAAATTAGGGAGGATCTTTATGCAACAAAAGTTTTCAAACACAATTGTTGCACCTTGACTGTTTATTAAGCCAAAACAACAAAAAACGTTTTGTTGTTTAGTACAATACACTCTACTGTTGATATAGGTGACGACCAAAAATATAAGCCTGAAACTGCAACTTTTTATAACTACACAAAATTTGGAGTTGATTTGGTCGACCAAATGGCCAGAAAGTATACTGTAAATGTAGCTTCTTGCTGGTGGCCTGTGTAATTTTTTTTTACAATATATTAGATTTGGCTGCAATCAATGCCCACATTTTATATAAGTTGGCTACCGAGTCAAAAATCTCATGATGAAGGTATCTTTTGCGGTTATCTGAAGAGCTTTGTTCGAGATTTGTTGAAGAAAAAAAGTTAACCAATCCACTTACACCAACAGTTGCAGTATGCACAAAAGCCACAAAAAACCCTGACAAAGCAAAAACTGCACCAACAAAACACGTGAAGCATGTAGCACTTGCTCTAAGCTTGTTTGTGGTAAATGCATTGGAAAACAAGAAAAACTTATTTATTGTAAGATTTAATTCTAATAAATATTGCTCATGATGTGTTTTGTCATACTTTTTGTAGCTATGTATGCAATATAACTTTAAAAGATATGCCTAAATTTTTGAAATTTGAATCACTCAGTAATCCAACCTAAGTCTGATTTATTTCAAAAAATAGATGGCCCATGTCCCCTTAGTCTATGGTTAAGTTAATTGAAGTTAAAAAATGCAAAAAGCATCAATAAAAGGAAGGGTCAATTTGACCCCACTCGGTACTTCTAGGTAGTGTAAAATCTCTGGTACTTCTAGTGTTAAGCACCTTGAAGAAATTCATAACTATCATGAACTACACTGGGTCAGGCGCTAGTATATTTTACATTACTTGCTGCAAAATATCAAAAGCGGTAGCCAATTTATGGGTTTCTTTTCGCATTTATATTTAAAATTTCTACAAATACTGGAAACTTTTTGTTGCATTAAATAATGAATAATTTTTTAGAAGAAGCACAGCATTTAAAGTAGAGAATTCTTTTTGAATAAAGGTGAAGCTTCACAATTGAAGTTGACATTTCTTAAAAGCAATTTTGAGGGCCTACTCCACCGAGCTCTTCATAGTAATTTCAATCAATATTCTTCCAGAACAAAAATAAGGTATGACTAATGTAAAATGCAATAACTTGAAGTGTGACAGGCAAAGCATTCGAAAGTGATGTTCAAATTGTTCACGATAGATATAGAAATTAAAGAATAGAAGTGTGACTATAAATACAATGCTCATCTGCTTCTGATTTTGAAATTTTGATAATATTTCATATGGAAAGATTCATTAAATGATCACTAGTTTGTGACTACTGGGAGAAATTGTATTATGTTTTAACCACTAACATTTATAGCTAAGAAAAAAATAACGAAGAAGTTTGGTTATTGACTAACAGTTACCATGCTGTTAAACGTCTCCCAAATTTGGAAAGATTTCTGGCACATCAAGGGAATCCTGATTGATAAAATTGATTATATACCAATAGTTACCATGCTGCTACAGTGGAGTAATGAAATTTAAGTTCTGTATAAACCGCTTAGTGGAATGAGACTTTAAGTTAAGTAAATAAACAACAATATTGATACAGAATAGATAAGGGAACAATTGAATGCTGTGTTTACAAATTATAATTAAATTTCTTCAAATTTAAAGAGTGTTATTGTTAAATAATTAGATTGTTTGACGAATGTTTGAAGGGAAATATCTAAATTATTTTGATTTCAATTTGTCTGATGAGAGGTTTGATGGCTTGTCTGATGGCGTGTTTAACGTGGGTGATACACGGGCAAACATTCGTCAAACATTTTGTTTGCCAAATATTGATCATAAAAATTTGATCGTGTATCACCCCCCTAAGTCTTTCACTAAAACTTTGACTAAAATATGGGACCAAACTTTTTAAAATATTATTGATAATTTTTGCTAATTTAACGCAAAGTAAGAGCTGTGCAATTACAGTGAATCAAACCTCTTGAGGTGTTAATTCAGCCATCTACTGACTGAATCTCATTAATCATTGCTGCAATATCGCTATACTGTATATCCATCAATGAATTAATGTAATATATTTATTACATACAGTTTGATGTGTTCTCAATTATCGTTATGAGGTTTGTTGCAGGATTTGGCAATGAATTGACAAAACTTGTTGATAAATATATTGAAAACGGAACTTCATTATGAGTATGACTTTATAGTTGTAAATTTAAACTTTTCAGTAATTTTACAAAAAGTGCTTAATTTGGTTTTTGTTGTTACTTCATTGATCCTTGTTATGAATGTTTAAGTATGCATGTACAATAGCACACTGAAGGTTTTCTTGTTGCTTCAAGCTATTATATTTGAATAACATTTAGCAATAGGCATAATGGGCTTAGGATAATGGGAAGGACAAACCTACCCTAGTTGATAAATCTTTAAAGATTGGAACATATATGATCGTATGAAAATACTATGCTCCCAACAGTAATGTTTTGTGGTTTTAATGATTTACTATGTTATAACATATTCTTCGGACGAATGGTGAATTGGTTTTGGCAGGGTTTCATTAAATCATACACCAACATTAAAAACATTGAACAAAATTAATTATTTTCTATTTAATTTTTACAAAGAATCATATTTAGTAGGAACGTTGTTATCAAATACTAATTTTTCTTCTGCCAGGATACTATGTGTCATACTTATCATTAATGTTAGCATTTTCATAAATTGCTCAACAAAATATCTTTCATTAGAATGTTTCAGATTAATAGCTCCAGTTGAAAAATGAGAAACAGAATTTTTTCAATGTCTTAGCAACAAAACATGTACAGTAACAAAATTTATATCAATCGTTGGCAAATTAAGTTTTCCATAAGTTTATGTAAAAGAAATTAGAAAATATTTTCTTCGGAGCGAACACATTTAAAAAATGTGTCCATAATTGAGTCCATCAAATTCATCTGCATTCTCGGGGTGATTTTTTCTTAAACTCCAGTAAATATTACTTAAGTTTTTGCATAGTTTTTGAATTGTTCTATTCCACATCGTTCTTCATTATCCCCAAACATTTTCTATAGGTGAAAGGTCCAATAAGTTGACTGGTCACTGCAAAATTTGCGTTTAATCGCCTAAATGTGCTCATCCAGAGCATGAGGTGAAAAGACTTCTGTGCTGTCGTTGAAGAGTTTTTGTATTTGAATTTTTTTCATTCTTTTGACCCGAGCTATAGAAGCATACTGTGCCCAATGCATAATACCGCTATTTGAATTCTTCAAACTGGTAATAAGAAATTGTTGTAGAGGCTATTGAGATCATATTATGCTAAATAAGGCAATTGAATTTTGCTGCTCTTTAACCACATAATTGAGAAGTTTTGAGTAGACTGCACCTCAATGATATCACAATATTTAACTACGTATGTAAGCTTCAACATCATTCACAGTCCTGCAAATTATATTTAATATTTTGTTCTCTATAGAAATTTTCTCTATATAGATATACAATGGTTCCATCAATTTAATTATTTAAGCTTCTGGCGTCAAACTTTTTCCGATGTGCCACTGCTTGGAACACAAGTTGTCTTTGGAAGCAAAGACCAAGAGACTGGGGGATGGGTGTGGTAAATGTACCCCTTAGTTATACAGTTAAAAAATGCCTCGGATACTTCACTTTGTTGTAAAACATGTAATGAACTATCAATTTGAAATATTTGAACAAATCAATTTAGTTTTCCTCCTCTTAGAGGTATGCAATTAAAATGTCCTGAAGGGGCGTTCCCACTACCGAATTTATCAGCAGATTTTAGTCGAAAATGCGATTTTTATCAACCGATTTTTTATCAGAAAAAGCGGAGTTGGAATAGCGTTCAGAGTATCGATTTTTATCAGATGATAAATTATCATCTTTATTGATTGACAGTAAGAAAAATACAACATCTGTTTATTCATTGGTTTGTTTTGGAAATGTAAACAATGTTTACATATTTTGAAGTTGAAATATTTCAACGACAATAATTTAAGTTTTGGAAATCTGTTACCTACTTGAGAAGTAAGTAATTAGTTTCAAGTAGCTATTCGACTAGTTTTAGTATCGTTCCTACTATCGACTTTTATCAGCTGATAAATTATCAGATGACAGTAATTTAGCTGTTTTGCCAAAAAATCGGATGGAGCATTCAGACTATAAAAAGCAGATCGAGTGTTTACACTAATATCGACTTTTATCAACAATTTCTTAACAGATGATAAAAGTCGAAAGTGGGAACAAACCTTGAGATGTTATTATCATATAAGCAATGCCTGCACAAGCTGGATGTCTGCAACAAAATAGAAACTACTTTCATTTAATTAGTAGTATCAAGGACGTTAATATTAACGTCCTTGGTAGTATATGTAAGAACATAAATTTTCACTGTAGAATTAGAGATGCCTATAAAAACGATGTTTAATATAGACTTGCCTCATAGGTTTTTTCTGATAATGATAATAATAATTATAACAGTAACTATAAATAAGAATAACTGCAAAACAAAATGACATGCATTATCAATATCTTTTAAAGGTTCAAAATAATTTCCATTTGCCTCCATACATCTTCTTCATTTGCCAGGCAAAATGCTTTTGCAATCCCAAATACATTTCGGGGCATCACCAGATCCACGCCAAGCTCGATGATGTGATCCCGGCTGGCACCCTGCATTATCTCAATATATCCAAACCTCATCCATGGTAATCATTTGATTAAGAAAATTATTGTTTGTATACATTTTACATTTTATTATTCGACTATTCACTGTGGCTTCGGAGAGTGTGTGAGGATAAATTTAGAAAACAAAAACTTTTTATCCATGAAAATCAAATGTCGGTATATTGTTATTTTACTTATATTTAGCTTTTCCGCCATTTCTCTAGTGGTACCATGAGGATCATCTGATAATACTTCTTCAATTTGTTCATCCAAGAGGTAATTTGAAGAGCATCCTTGTCTTGGTTTCATTTCAAACTTATTGACCCAACTTTGACATGTTCGAGGTGTAACAATGCCATCACCAATGATGTTGCATATCTCATTTGTAATTGCAGGAGGATCGAGTTCACGTTTCCAATTATAATTAATTATCTTTTTTATATGTCTACATTAGAAAATTCAATTGAATAAATTATTGAATAAATGTTACTTACATAGACACGTGAAGGTGAGCGGGGTATGATATTATATTTCTCCATGTGCATGAAAAACACAACTCTAATTAATTCATTGATAGTAACATTAAAATATTTTTCCGATCGGAAAGGACTTATGAAGCAAGCCGATATTTAGAAATTTGATAAAAATAAATAGAGGGACGACCCTTCAAATTAAGTGCAGAGTACATGTATTTCATAAATTATACAAGACTTGAAGCAGCGACTGTTAATAGAGGTCTCAAAAAGAAATGCTTTGAAGAGTCATTTGAAAAACAATGAAATTGGAATACTTTATTTATGAGATAAATATACAGAGATATGGTTGGAAAATAGTTCTAGACTGAAATATGAGCGTTTCTCAATGAATAGAGGTATTTTGGGACATCAAAAATGGCAAAACATGAATTTGAGAGCAGGTTAAAATGTTCGGACGTTAGAAGTAGAAATATGTTATAAAGGTACACATATCTTGTTTATTACTTAGTTTAGACTCATGTTAAGTATCATAGGGAAAAATTAAGTTCATATAATAATATGAAAACATTATCTTCAATCGGCTTGCGCATGAAATTTCCAAAGTTAATGCATTATTGAGAAAGTCAAATAATAACTTTATAACCTACAAAAACATCTACGTCAATCCCTGTCAGGAAGGCGTCGTGAGACATTTCACTAGAAAATCGATAATTTAAAAACACATTTTTAACAATATCATAAAAATCCGCGAATTAGCAAGCTTAAGCTATTACAAAAAAATTAGTTCTAGTTTTTAAAAGTTTGTGAATTTACATGATCAGAGATATTTTGACCATGATAGTATTATATCAAAACAACAAATTGTTGACACTTAAAGTTTTTTCCCAATGGGTCGCACATTTCGTGACACTCAATGCCCTACAATTAGTTAACACCAATACTTGGTAAATTGAATTCCTTAGTTTGTTATGCAATCTGTAAAAAATTGTGATGTTCATATTTAAAGTTATTTCCTATATTAGTGCTACAGTCAGTTGAAACATTTATAAATGTGTTATGGAATGGATTTTATACAATTCTGTGACATCTGACTTTTGTACGTATTGGTTCTACCAGGAGTTATAGGGATTCTGTCTACAAAATATGAAGTAGTTGTCATATTTTGTTTCTACAGTGGCCTCAAACTGCCTTAGATATGAAGTTTGAATGAACCTGTAACACAGGTGGCAGAAATGGGATTAAATTCATCAATATCCCAAGATTTCCTGAAAATTTAGAAAAAACGCATTGCTTCTTTAAAATTCCGAACGTATTAATATTAAGGAATATATATATATATATATACATATATATAAATATATATGTATATAATAATAATAATAATAATAATATTTTTCTCTACCCTCACAAATTTTTTTAATGATCTTTCCCTAAAACTTTTCTGGTAAGAGTTTCAAATTTTTTTGCTATGTATTGTAAAATAGAGGAGCTCTTTGACTGCAAATTTTCAAAGTTTTCAATAAATGCTCAAGTATTTTGCATATATACCTATATATATATATATATATATATTTGTATATGTATATGCATAGAAAACTACAAGTATATCAAAAACTTTAAATATTTTTTCTTGAAATTGGAATAACTTTGAAATTTAAATAAATAATTAAAAACTATAAATAAATAATAATCTTTCAGATTGTGAAACACTAACTGGCAAAATCAAAATAAATCCAGCATACATTTTTTTATAAGAGCGCATTTTTAAGCAAGTGTTACCAAAATGATTTTTTTACAGACGTTGATACATACGTATTTTAATAATATACTGATTTATGCTTAACATTTATAGAGATAGATTACACTAAGTACGTTTCAATAATGCAAACTATTAGAATAAGTTATAATAAATTGCAAAGCAAAGTTTAATATTTCAAATCTATTAATAAGTAATTTATCACATGAAACCAATATTAGTTATCATTATAAATCTCTCCCACATTGTGAGCACATTGTCTAAGATACGAAGTTGAATATTGTGCTGACTAACGTTTAATCAGTAAAGTAAGTCAGCAACGGAGCCAGAGTCGCACCCAGAGGGGAGGAACTGGGGGAACGTCCCCCCCCTCAACAGAGCAGAGATGCTTCCATTCCTCATGAAATGTTTGCCTATAACCAGTGGCATACGCAAGCTGTGGATTGTCCTTCAGTGAGTTTTTCAAAATTGCCTTTGACTGGTTAAACAAAAAAATTTTCGTTAAAAAATATTAAGAAAGTCCAAATTTAGGTTGTAAAATGCATTTCTTAGTGTCGAATTCATCAATATTTCCAAAGAATTTTAGGGGCTTGCCCCGCTTTTTGTTATTTACGGGCCGTAAGTTACGGCGGAGATATTCCACCGTTGGAAAACCCTGCGTACGCCCCTACCTATAACAATTGTACAACATAATATGTAAATAACTCTTGGTTCTATACTCTATGTCTGCAAGGGTAGACAATATTAAATTGATATTGCAATTATTGCAAAAATTTCAAATTAATTAACCTATTGAATATTTTAAAAAATCAATTGCCAAATAGTTAAGATTCACTTAAATCTTGCTGAAATATATAATCAATTCCCGATTCCAGAAGCATTATCATCCTGTCTAGTAAATTTATATAGAATTGGCTGTGGAATGTACTGGATAATTTGATGACCCAAAAATGTGTAATGCTTCCACAACCCAATTCACCATTTTATGCATATTGAAGGCTTAACATTAACCTTATAGCGCACCATTGTGATATTCTGTAGGATACCTCACATTATCATGCCAAACCAAAAGAAATTAAACTATGATCGCCGCATTTATATATAGTATGTATGACAGATCCAAATTTGCCATTAGCAATTATGATTATAATTATTGCAAAAATTGCAAATTAATTAACCTATTGAATATTTTAAAAAATCAATTGCCAAATATATATTTAAGATTCTTGCTGAAATATATAATCAATTCCCGATTCCAGAACCATTATCATCCTGTCTAGTAAATTTATATAGAATTGGCTGTGGAATGTACTGGATAATTTGATGACCCAAAAATGTGTAATGCTTCCACAACCCAATTTACCATTTTATGCATATTGAAGGCTTAACATTAACCTTATAGCGCACCATTGTGATATTCTGTAGGATACCTCACATTATCATGCCAAACCAAAAGAAATTAAACTATGATCGCCGCATTTATATATAGTATGTATGACAGATCCAAATTTGCCATTAGCAATTATGATTATTGGCAATATTTAAGTTTTGATTTTGTAGAACAATTTCTTCTTACTGCTAACAGATGTATGAACTACAAGTAACCCTTTTTGTTATCTCACAATTATGATTTTTCTTTGAAAAATTTTTTATGTACAGGGTGGGGAAGCAAAATTTACAAAATTTTACGATAAGACTTTAACAACAACGTATGACTTATTACGTTATAGGAAGTTATGACAAATCATTTGCCACGAGAAAATTCATACGTAAAAATGTTTTTATGCTATGTGACCGCCTTATTCACAATAACTGCCTTCAAACGTCTTCTGAAACTTTCACATGTCTTCTTCAAATACTCAGGAGACAACCGCTCCCATTCTTGTGTAATAGTTTCTTTGAGAAAGTCGACATTGCTGTGCGATGTTCTATTGGTAGCATTTTGTAAAAGGCTCCAAAAAGAATAATCCAAATGGTTTAGGTCTGGGCTAGAAGGTTGCCAAAAACACGAATTCCAAAAATTACAGAAATTTGATTTGCAAAATTCTTGTATTTTTCTAGCTGTGTGAGCCGGGGCACCATCCTGTGTCCATACATAATTTCCATTTTGTATATATAGGGTCTCAGTGTGCTAGAATAGTTATGACATCGCCATGAGTAATATTTTAAAACAAGTGACTCAATTTTACTGAGTAAAAACAACTTAAAGCTCACTGTAGATTTTGCTTCACCACCCTGTATTATATATTGATTTTTATTAATCAACTAGTTAACTTACTATGATTTTTGATATAATATTTTTATTCTAATTGTTGCCAAAAGTTGGCAATAATCTATTGTTTGAAACGCAAAAAATGATTAATTTACTAAACAAGAAACATCTATTTGTAGGGTTCCAATTAAAAATTGCCTACTCCTGCGTTTCTGTAATTTATGGCGAGGGGCAATTTAATGCGCTACTTAAGTGAAACTAAGAATGAGAAATGTAGCCATTTTCAATGAAATGTTTACGAAGTTATAGCTTACTGGGGTGAAAATGATTTGAACACGCTTTCTGTATACATTAACTTGTAGTGAAATATTGTGAATTATATAGCAATGCTAATAATAATTCAAATTATGGCAAGTTGCAAAACGTAACTAATGGTTTTTTCTGTCAGCTTAATTCGAAATGATCCCCAATCCTGTGCATTTTTCTGTTATCAGGAGTTGAAGTCAGAGATAAACCTGCGCTGGTCACTACAGTTGTAGTGAATGCCATTTAATTTTTTAACGTTTTGAAATTTTATGTATATTAGTATCATATACTCTTGAAGAACTGAATTTAGAATTTCCAATTCTTGTCCATACATAATTTCCATTTTGTATATATAGGGTCTCAGTGTGCTAGAATAGTTATGACATCGCCATGAGTAATATTTTAAAACAAGTGACTCAATTTTACTGAGTAAAAACAACTTAAAGCTCACTGTAGATTTTGCTTCACCACCCTGTATTATATATTGATTTTTATTAATCAACTAGTTAACTTACTATGATTTTTGATATAATATTTTTATTCTAATTGTTGCCAAAAGTCGGCAATAATCTATTGTTTGAAATGCAAAAAATGATTAATTTACTAAACAAGAAACATCTATTTGTAGGGTTCCAATTAAAAATTGCCTACTCCTTCGTTTCTGTAATTTATGGCGAGGGGCAATTTAATGCGCTACTTAAGTGAAACTAAGAATGAGAAATGTAGCCATTTTCAATGAAATGTTTACGAAGTTATAGCTTACTGGGGTGAAAATGATTTGAACACGCTTTCTGTATACTTTAACTTGTAGTGAAATATTGTGAATTATATAGCAATGCTAATAATAATTCAAATTATGGCAAGTTGCAAAACGTAACTAATGGTTTTTTCTGTCAGCTTAATTCGAAATGATCCCCAATCCTGTGCATTTTTCTGTTATCAGGAGTTGAAGTCAGAGATAAACCTGCGCTGGTCACTACAGTTGTAGTGAATGCCATATAATTTTTTAACGTTTTGAAATTGTATGTATATTAGTATCATATACTCTTGAAGAACTGAATTTAGAATTTCCAATTCAATGCCCAGATTTTATTGATGGTTTCTATTCTAAAATACCTTACTTTGATATAGCAAGCCGCAAAATTGTAGAAAACTTCTTAAAAAATCTCATGAAAATATGCCGAATCGGAATTAAGTGGGTTGGAGCGGCTTCAGGCTGAGCAGGGATTGGCCTAAATTTTCTGATAAGATTTATTAAAGTCTAAGAAGTAAGACATTTTCTAGAAATCACTCTGCTACAAAATTAAAGAAGTGTTCAAATTGGAACAGTTAACAGTGTATCAGCCTGTATTCAAAACCCGCCTCGCCCACTGATCTACGGGGC
>CABFPE010000308.1:582014-604948 GCA_900660155.1 Hofstenia miamia
ATATTAGATGTGAACTAAACAGAAGCATATCAAGTGCAATTGCAATGCTAGACCTTAGCAAAGCATTCGATAGTCTAGATTATAACATACTTGATATCAAGTTGAAAAGATACAGATTTGATGCGAATTCTAGAACGTTTATAAGAAGCTTTCTCACAAATAGAATACAAAGAGTATGTGTAAACGGAACATTTTCCGAATATATAAGGACAGAACAAGGCGTCCCACAAGGTTCTGTTATGGGCCCGATCATTTTTAACTTATATATAAATGACATAATTTTACACATAGATAAAAATTGCAAATTGATACAGTTCGCAGATGATACATGCCTAGCATGTGCAAATGAAGGTCCCATCCTTGCCACAAAGAATCTGCAGAAAAATATCAGAAATGTTCGGTTGGTACTTTTTATCAACAAATTCCAGGTGCTGCCAATCCCATTTTACAGAGTAGCACTATTACATATTTGGGTGCAGAAATCGATAGGGAGCTGAAATTCAAAGATTTCATTAACAAGAAGATCAAAAGAATGGCAACAGGGGTCCAATACATAAGAACCATTAAACCTTTCACAAAAAGCAAGAACTTGATATATGCATTCATCATGAGCCAATTTGCATATGCATGTGTTTTGCTTACTGGATTGACCTTGCAGCAGAAACAACGCTTTAATAAAGTATTTAACTGGTCAATATCTGAAATGTTTAGCGTAAATAGACAACATACCGGTCGTATACTCCAACACCATGCAATATTAGCTCCAATGTATCACATACATTATGTCTGTTTATTATATCTCTTTAAGCAAATAAAAAACTTATCAAACTTTAAATATCTTAAGAGCAACTTCTTCACCGTGAAAGACAGAACAAGGAATTGCATAAACAAATATCAAATTAAGCAAAAAGTATGGCAGGATTCATTTGCAGTTTCTACATGCAGTTGGTGGAATAATTTACACAAAAATATTAAAAATTGCAAATATCTAGGAACATTCAGGAAGCTACTGAAGGAAAACTTGTTAGCTAAACAATATAAATTAGGAACATCTGAACGTCTAAACACATGGCGAAATGAGATATGGGATTTTTAAATTTCTATTGTACATATATTGTTTTTTTAAGTGTTGTGTATATGTGTTTTTTATAGTTTTTATTTGAATTAGATGTAGCTTAGTTTGTAGTTGTACATAGATTTTTGCATTATTGTAAATATTATATATATTCAATATGTACAATTGGCAAACAAATAAAAAGATAGTGAATGTTAAATTCGCTTTAACTTCACTTAATGCTCTTACAGAAACTTGGTTGAAAGATTGTAATAATATATAATTCTTATAGAATCCACATTGTAATTCTTTTAATATTTATTTGAAAATCAATACAAAATCTTTAAAATCAAAACGCAAGAACTATTTAAAAATTAAACGTGAAATCTTCGAAACTATGTGGATTGAAATAAAATCTTTCTCAAATTATTGCAGCAGCAAACCCACAAACATTTGTTACAATCGAAATATGAATTATATCATATCTGATTTTTCCAACTACAAAATTCAAGAGATTGAACATGAAATTCTTGAAAATAAATTTATTAGGGCCCTTGGAGATTTTTATTCCAATTACCTTAATTCTTCTGAATCAAAACGAATTGAACATATTTGGGATATTTTTGATCTTCAAACTATTAACATAACAAATCCGATTAGATTTTCGAATTTAATAGTTTATTTCTTATCTGATAGTTCCAATAAATATAAAACCTATATATTTGAATCATTTATTGATCACTATGTTAATAACCATACGTTGAAAGCTAAATATAGGAAATTTATTTTTTTCTAGGGATTTAAGCAATTTCAAAGAGCCAAAATTTGTAAAGTTATTGAAGTATGTTGCTTTTGATATTACGTAAACTTTTAATGATGCTGATAGTATGCAAAAATATTTTACACATCAAAGCCTTAAATAAACTAGCGCCGCTGCGAACCAAATTACTTAGCACTAAATGAAGATCGGTGATTTTTTACCAACCCCACGATTCCGACTTGATTAAAGAACAGGTAATTAATAAAAATAAACTCTTTGAACTTGCTAAATCTAATCCTATAAATCTTTATTAGACTAAATTACGAAGCTAAGGTAAATGATTACTTTCAAAAATGAAATTTCCTTAACACTAGTACTCCGAACATTTAATACACCCTTTAATTCCTAATCCGGTCATAAATGACCGGTATTTGTGTAGCATTTATTACAGTGAGGTTTATACAGGCATTCAGGTTCATATTTAATAAACACTGCTAGTGCTATCAGATTCAATATCCCACATAATTTGATTAAGAGCCCGCTTTGCTGCTTCTCTTGCCATTAATTTTTCACTAAAACGATCAAAACTGTTAAATACATGCTCAATATAAAGTATATTACTGCATAAATATAACTACACAAACGCATGCATGAAATGTTTAGTCTGTTTTCGGAGTCCTAGTGTTAATAAAAGCAATTTATTGAAAAACGAAAGGACTAAATAAATATTAGAATTGAAGCAATTTTATATGAAAATAGGATAAGAACAAGAAGGATATCCCAAATGCAGTCCTTTAAAAAAAAATTTAAAAAAAATGGGTAAATTCATTTCTAAATTCCAAGAAAATAGAAAGTGTTCATCCCAACAACCCAGTATTAGAAAGGAGCAGTTTCATTTCAACTTGATTTCCTATTATGAGCTCAAAAAAGGTATAAACAAGCTAGATAATTATATATCTTGTGGATCCAATAACCTATCATATTGGATAATTAAAATATATTTTACACTTTTGATGAATACCTGCTTGAAGCATTTATTCAAAGTATTATAAATAATGATTTTGCTATTCTTTTAAAACTATCTGATATTTCAACGTTATTTAAAAAAGGAGGCTCGTTAGATCCCATGAACTATCGAACAATTAGTAAAACACACCCTTTTCTCAAAATATTTGAAAAGCTTTTAGCTGAAAAAATGTACAAGTTAATTATTGACAATAAAATTTTATCAAATAATCAATTTGGATTCAATTTTTCAATCACTTAATTTAAGTAAAGCATTTAACTCAACGAATTTCGATATTTTAAAAGAAAGTTTAATGCGACCAGGTCTTCATTTCAATACAATAAATTTTATCATAAGTTTTCTAAGAGAACAATATGCAGATGGTACTTGTATATTACGGAAAGCAAAAGATCCATTTAAGGCAGGCAGACATTTGACAATAGATATAAATCTCGTATCATATTTCAATCGTTATAAATTAAAAATTAATTCTGACAAAACTCAATTTATCGTTTTTTCATCCAATGAACAAAGAAAGTTTACTGAAAATATTAAAATTTATATTTGTGGTAATGAAATCATATAAAGCACATGTGTAAATTATCTTGGTGTACTGATAGACAATGACTTAAAAATTGATAATTTTTCTCTCAAAAACTGAAAAAGATGACATCTGGAGTCAAATATTTGTATAATTTGCCTCATTTAGAAACACGTTGCAAGTAGAACTAATTAATTTATTTGTGATGAGTCAATTTAATTACTGTGCATTCCTCTTTCAAAATATAACATCGCAAAAACGTTCATCACTATCAAAAATTTTAACCTAGGCATTTAGATCACCAGCACGAGTCTATAACGCAATAAGATCATCATATAATATCTTTGCCCCGAATTACTTTATTCAGTATCAATCTGTATGTATGTTTCATAAATTTATTTATGAATTATGTTCTTTAAGTTTTCTTAACAATTACATCAAAATCAAAAAATTACTAAAGCACATTTTAGTATCAATAATGGTCAAGATACCATTTCTCTCAGATGTTCACCCTTATGGAATTAATTAAGTATCGATATGAAATGTGAGAAAAATTAAAAGAACTTCAAGAAAAAATCAAACGAATTTTATTGAATAAACAAAATTTTTTTGCTATACATAACACAGGTATGTTAAAAAATATTTTTTTGTTGCAATTTCTTCAAATTTGCAGAAGTTAATTCGGATACAAAAAAATTGTCCCAGATATAATTTAAAAAATTTTTATCGTGTGCTTTAGAAGATATAAGCAATTTAATTAATTTATATCTACTACTTAACAATTCAAAGTATTTGTGAATTTTATTAGGAGAAACTTAAAAAAATCTAATCATTATTAACCAATGACAATCTCGTTTTGAAGACCAAATATAATAACTCAACATCTCTTTTGTCCAGGATGCATCAAAGTGCTGCTCAAAACTTTTTATTTGTTGATGTATTCTTTGGCCATGCTCTTCAGAAAACGTGCCAATATATTTCAAAAATTATTCTTCATGCTTAAAGAGCACATGCATCTTTATTGTCATTTGCTGCACACCAAGATTTTTGTAAGAATATATCAAATGTTTTACTTTTTCTTTCCAGTTGAAACAGACATTTTGAACAAAAGCGCCTGAAAAAACAGAACGGAATGAATCCCAAGCCTCTTGCTGTAGTGGATCCAAGGAAGGTGCAATTGCTCATCATTAAAGAAACTTCTGATTTCTGGTCCATTGAAAACAACGTCTTCTAGTTTTGCATCACTTTTTCGGAATTTCCTTTGCAAATATGAGAAGCATGCACTGTCCTTGCTCAAATTCCTAACATGCACTTGAAATAGACCAAGTTTTAAATGGAGTAAAAGAAATGCTATTTTTTCAATTTGAACTAATAGAATGCTATTGAATTCATGACGGTTTGGCCATATGTGGTCTGGTTGAAAATAAATTTGGCTGTTATGTGAATTAAAGAGACAAAAGAAACATGGATATTTGGCATATTCTCCCCTTAACCCTTTCGAGTCAAAAGGGAACTATATTTCCCTCTAATGTTTACATGAGCCTAATGGGAACCATTAATCCCTATATACATAGGTCCCACCATTATTATGAAAGAAGCTTTTTATAAAATCATTAAAAAGTCAACTGGGATTTTAAATATAGCCTACTAAATATGCATCATACAGTTTTTATAATGAAAATTAAATTACCTAAGTTCAGACTTGAGAGGGTTAAGCCCGTTAGAAAGTTGAGCACTTTCAAATCACACATTATACGCCATTGATGGACTTAATAATTTAGAAGAAATATAATTATAGTAACAAACCATTCTTGAGAGGAACAAAAAAATTCACAAATATTCTATATTCTTAGGTATATTGCTGGCAAATGTATAATTTTCTTTAGTTGAAAAGAGGGGAGTTAAGGCTGAATGACGCAGACGAATTTATTGATATGTTACTTTTCAGGCTTTCTTTCATTACCAAGTGAGTTCTTAACATCCTAAGACATTTCTTTGACATGATCTTAATTAAATTTAGCTCTGTACAGAAATCATTAAAAAAGCCTTCATTCCAATCAAAAAGGCTGTCATCAGCCTCCATTTGCCATAAAACATCATCAGTATTGTCAAAAATAAGATCATTGATGGAGCTGTCTGATTTTGAAGGATATTTCTGATCAGGCGTCTCGCTAGTCAAATAATCAACTCTTGGAATTTTGCAATTGGTACAGTTGAAATATTTGACATTTTTATTGAAAGTCGCTTTAACATTTGAGCAAAAGTAGCATTCTCTGAAGCTGTGACTGGGGCATTCTGTCCAAATAGCTGGTTGATTAAATTGGAAATAACTTCTAGATTTGTGATAAAAACTCATTTGACAAGTAGAGTAAATATACAATGGGGCAAACTTTTTCTCACAATCAGTAGGTGATGATTTAACGAACCCCAATACCATTTTTTGAATTTTGCGTTAACCTTGCATTTTTACCTTGAATGAACCAGCACAAATGAAACAAAACAAATCAGCATTTGCTTATGCTTACAAGATGACATAATATGGAATAATAAACAACATCTGTTCATTTACATTTCATACTGTGTCTACCTTTAGAACAAAACACAAACTGCTACTGTCTCACACTCTTTCTTACATTCCTACACTTATCACTTACTTCTACTCTTCTGTCTATATGCTGCTTCACCCAGTTTGTTCTTATTGTTTGCTCCTGTGCCGCCATTATCAGTGCTTCTGTTTCTCTTTTAGTCCTGCCTTCTTTAACCACTTGTTGCTTTCTTCTCTGTCACATTTTTCTGTGTTCTTCCAGTATTCTCCATGCCTTGCCTATACCTTGCTTGTTTCTCTGATTCCATCCCACTCTGGTATGCTGTCTTTCTTTCGCTCTCAGTTCTTATCTTCCTTAACTCCTTAGTAACCTCCAGTAGTGACTGTCTAGGTTGTGCTTCTATATATTCCTTTAGCCCTAGTGCTTCTGCTTCTACAGTTTCTTCCACACTTAGCAGTATTTTTCCTTCTTTATGCCTTGCAATGTACAACCTATCAACATCGCCATTTAAGTTGAAAGCCCTTTCTGCTTATAGTACCTTCCTTGTCTCCCTGTCTAGATCCCTAAGTTCATTCTTGTTCCATCTAACTATTCCTGCAGAATATCTCAACACTGGTGTCAGCCATGTATTAATTGCTTTTATACTATTCTGCCCATTCAATACTGACTTCTGTAGCACCTTCCTTACTCTGCTCTTGTATTCTTTTCTTAACCTCATCCTCATTTCCTCATGATCTGTTCTATCTTTCTCTATCATACCTAAGTACTTTTACCCCTCTTTGACTTCCTCAATCTTATCCGCACTGCTTGTCCTCAATCCATCCCCATCCACACATTTGCCTCTAGTCATTGTCACTGCTGCGCACTTTCCTAATCCAAACTCCAACCCTGAATCTCTGCTTGCCTTCTCCAATGCTTCTGCAACATCTTCCTTGAACTAGCATACATCTTCAGGTCGTCCATAGTTGACTCCTTGCTCTACCATTCTTATCGATCCTATGCCCTATGCTTGTCTCCATTAACTTTCTGTGATGGAGGTTAAGCAAGCTACAAACAGTAGTGGTGCTAAGCTGTCTTCCTGGAATATGCCTCGACTAAAACTCAACCTGTGCCCGTCTATCTCAGTCTGCCAATTTTCCTTCTTCCTCTCTAGAAACTCAACCCATTTACGTGAAACTCTATTGGCCGCTAGCGTCTTCAATACCCACCTATGTGATATGCTGTCATATGCCTTCCTGTCGTCTATCCATGCCATTGGTAAGTTTGTCTTCCTTCTTCTACAATTCTCCACCCTGCCTGTTCTATTAACAACTGATCTTTGCACCCTCTCGTTTTGTCCTGCATCCCTATTGTTCCTCTGTTATCAACCCTCTCTGTTCTAAGAAACATGCCAGCCTACTGCCAAGTTGTTGGCAGTCATGTTATCAGCCTGAAGTTGCTTACCTCACTACCTTTCTTTGTGTCCTTCTTTATCAGAAATGTCCTTCCCACTACCATCCACTCACCACACACTCATCCAATGCTACTGCTAGTCTCTCATGAACACTTGTGAACTTCTTCAGGCAATACCCATGTACCTCACCTCTGCCGGGCGCCTTCCGGTTCTTCATCTTCTTTAGAGCCTCCTTCAGCCTTGCAGTTGTGATTACTTCTTCTTCTTGCCTGAATTCCTTCTGCATCTGCTCACTCTCTATCTCTGGTCTCGCACTTCCCCATATATTCTCCCAGAACCTTACTGCGTCCTAACCTGCTCTAGCTGTAGCCTTTTCTCCTGCATGTAGTTCTTTGTAGAATCTTCCTTCTTTCTCAGCTTCTCAGCTTCTGCAACTAATCCCTGCTTAAGCTCTTCTCTTGCAGTTTCTATAGTCTTGCCCTTACCTACTCTGCACTTGTCCTGTACTGTCTTACTTCCCTATTTGCTGCCTAATCTTTGCCACATTATTCTCAATTCTTCTCTCCCATGCTGGCTTTCTGTCTCTCTTATCTTCTTCTCGTCTTTTCTTTTTCATGTCCATGCCTACATTCTTCAGCACCTCACTAAGCTATTTTCTTCTGTGACACTCCTAGCATGTATCCTCTCCAACACTTTATTGACCTTTGCTGTCTCACGGCTAGCTTGCTTTTCTTAATTCCTCTTGGAACTGGCAACCTAGTTCTCTCATCTATTTCTTCCTTTATCTTTTCCTTTATTGCTGCTGCAGTTTCTGCGTCTACTGGTTCTGCTGCTTCCGCCACTTCTGTCACAACGTCTATGACTTCATCTTCTTTTTGCTCTCTTTTTGCTCTTACTCTCATCCAACTGTAACTTTTGCACTTGTCCCGCAAGCCTCTGCTCTGTAACTTCTAATCTCGTTACTGTCTTCCTTCATTCTTCCAACATTCTCTTCCTGTAACCCCTCTCATTTGGCCTGCTTCTTCTGTAACACTCCAGTGCTGTTCTGTTCATCTGTCCATTTATGCCATCCACCATTGGTCTGTGTGGATCCTATACTACCACTTCTCGAGTCCATACTCCCGATTGTGGAGTCCGCCTTACCGGAGATTCTTCGCACCCTCTGACCATTTAAGGCCTGCCGAGGACTGAGGGCCTTTTGTTTTGTTGTCACTTTCATATTAGAAAAAGGTCGCATTCTACCCCTTGGCCAGTGGAGCCCCTTATTAGTATTATAATAATAATAATAATAATTATTATTATTATTATTATTGTTTTTTAGTTTATAGCCTTGTACCAAAGAGTCTTTGCAATCAATTGCTTTTGCTCTTGTCATTTGCTAGAAAATCTCAACTTAAAACAAATTTAGAAACTTTAGTGGAAAACTTTTAAATTCAATATTAAATGGCTTTTAAATTAATAGAAAAAGGTTAACCAGCCGTTAAAGTTTATTGCATTATTGTATATTTATGAACTAAGGTTTCGTAATCCATGACGTCTTTTCAATTTCTGGATTTTAATGCCAATATTATGTTGTCAGATAGGAGACCCATGCCTTCTTAAAGTTGCATCCCAGAATATCTTAGACTTTTCTCAACAGTGTCTAAAAATAATTTAACGCACAAATGAAGTCTTGTTTTAGATATTATAGTTCTGCGATTAGTAGGGTAAAGTAGTCCTGCAGCGATGGCCGCGGCCACGGCTTTGCCTAATAAATGCACAACAATAAACCTTATCGCTAGCAAAAAATTAGTCTTAGAAAAATTCAATTTACAGACAAACGGATGAACATATTTACAAACCAGAAAAGTGGGAGTAATAGCAAAATGAAATTGCTATAAATTCATTGCTTAAGTTATTGAAAATATTCGTTCGGACAAACGCAGAGAAATACAGTTGAACAAATTTCTACGTATGACTATCGAAAATTCATATTGCCATTTTTGGATTTTTTTTACCAATGTCACCTTCGTAGGCAGAGTTTTCTTTTCCACGACGTTCCACACGCTTTCCACCGGATTGGTATGTATAGAATTTGGATGGCACTGCAAAATTTAAATGTCATTTTCAAAGATGAATTTTTTTTGTTTTACAGGAGATGTAAGAGGTTGCACCATCTTGCTCCAAAATCCAGCCGTTAGCTCGTAAAGCTTTTGTATATGGAAGAAATTCCAACAAAGTTTCACAATATTTTTTAGTTTTAAACGTTTCTTCCGAGAAGATTTTCAAATAAATTATAAGAGGCAGTCCAAATCATAACTCATGCCCAGAATTGTGACAAGAAATTAAAGTCCTTTCTGTGGACTCTTAAGCCATGTCTCATCCAGAGAAAATTAGATTTTTCAATGCTAAGTTTGTCAATCTGTGCCTTTTACTTTTTTCTTTCGAAATTTTCACAATAGTTGGTTATATGCTTTAAAAATCCAACTCTGATCAACACAACAAAAGTGCTCTGCTAAGCTCTCTCCCTACCAGTCAGATATCTTTGTGACAAGATATCCAAACAAAACAATTAGCAAATCAGAAAAAATATAAAACACAATAAAACCTGCAATTTTTTAAAACGTAACTGTTTATTTTAAAAATATCAAACGATCTTTTATGACAGCTCTACTTCCACCTGTTGCAATTCAACAAAGTATTTTCAAAGTAGTTTATTATACGAAATATACAAAACATTCGCGGCAGTGCATATGAAATCATCAGATCCATTCCCATCGACATCTAAGAGTGCATATAGAGAATCATAGGAAGTACATGGAAATCTTTGTGTTAATTTATACTCATAATAAACGTCATACTTCCCTAACTTTGAAAATGTTCCTCGTGAGAGATACACTGGAATATTTGCGCATTTACCTCTCCCCATCAAATAATACACTAAATAGAGTTGATCAAATTCTGCATCATCATCAAGAAGTCCTTCCAAATAAATTCGAAAATTTCTAGGCCTTGTCACATTCTCGCAAAGATAAAAATAGTTAATCAACCACGAGTTATAAACAACAAATTCAGCAGCATAAATGTAATTGAAGTGGAGTTCTTCATTGTAAACTGTTATACAGGTGATGCTCCATGATACAGAAATGTAGTTGCAAATAGGCGTGGTGTTACTGTTTAAAGTGTCGACGCTAAACATGTCGATTAAATAGGCACCTGCTGTAATAGCATTACATGTGCTATTTAATAAAGATATTCTAAGTATGATATACTCTGCATTCGCTGCATTTTCATTACACCAAACAGCGTCGTGCTGACGTCCAAAACATGTAAAATTGTTAACCTTCCCGTAAATGTACAAAGTTGGTACACTTTTACAACCGGGTTGAAGAGACCCGTTAGTAAGTGTGGAAACCGGATATTCAATTGAAAAACGGTACTGAGTTCTCAAATAAGAAATAGAGCCATTAATTATTGCAAATTCTAACAAAGTGCTGTTCTCAAAGCAAAATATTCTCAATTTTAAAATGTGTGGACTAGCAGTACAGGACGGTTCACTCTTATACTCCCCATTATTGGAAAGACGCAGAAAGCCTTTTGAAGAAAAAAGAATGTTTGATATTATGTAAATGTAACCACCAGTTTCTGAATAACATAGTTTATCCAAGCCTGAAATTATGTTAACAAACAATAGAAAAATACATTCATTAAGATGAAATGGAAAGATATTGTTGTTTTTGGGCAGGAATAGTTCAGTGAACGGATTATAAAATAGTTTATAAGAGTATGATTTTGTGGAAATTATTTTGCCATAACCCAATCCATAATCGCAAATTATCGATCTAGACACGGGTAGTGTAAAGAATCCGGATACAGTAAAATTTTTTGGAAGTTGAATTAAGAGTGGATTATTTCCACTTCCTCTGATCACGTCAAACGTGTGTAGTTCATCCGCGACATAAATATACAAACGTGAATCACTAAAAATTTTCTCGTATTGAAGATAAAATGTACTGTTAAAAATACGTGAGAGGCCTGGAATTCCAATAAAATCATTTTCTAGAATGCAGGTTTCAAAGCTTGAGTTTCTTTGATCAACGAAGTGGTAGCCATATGCGACACCATAGTTCAGATAACGCTTAATTTCGAAGCTCACATGCACTCGATTTGGAGTAATTTCTTTGTGTGAAAAATTGTAGATAGCTTCTTGAAATATCAATTCTTGAGTGTAGTAACTTTTGATGCCCAACCTTATCAAAACTGAAGAAGCACTGGGCAAAATAAATTCCACCAAAACACTTTTGCTATTGTTATTGTAGATATTTGTAATTTCAAATTCAACAGTCTCAAAGAAGTACACATTTAACTGGCGTCGTTCCAGAGAATACAATCCTCTCGCATTATTAAGTTTACAAACGTTTATTTGTGTATGATTTTCTTCATGAGAATATATAGTGAAACTGCTGGCGCACATAAAATAATCTCTCAAATAAGCAGGAGATCGCAAATTTGTACCAACAGTTTTTGAGATTGTGAAACCGTTTGAAACATTGCTTATAAAAAGTAACCTAGTTAGAACAATGAAATTCATTAAAAACGAGATGCGCATGTCAACAAATAGGTTTATTTTGATTTAGCACCTGGCAAATGTCCCTGAATTATCGATCTTGCTCAAAGATTAATGAATAATTCATTGGGGTTTTCCTCATCACTGCTGATATCTCGTATTTAACAGATTCTATTCTATTTTTATATGAAAAATATTTTCTCAATGACAGAAATGTTTACATTGGAAGTAATTACAATGTGCATACAAAGAGTTCAAACGCGAAATATCCCTTTTAAGATTTTGAGAAATCACAAACACATGTGATTTCCTTTGAAATGACTTTATATTCCTATGCCTAATATGATAATGTGATATAGAGCAATAAGTGATATCATGATAAGCATTTACCTTCCGTTTTTTTAAAATCAACTCCATATTTAAGCATTTAATTTAATATATGCTTGAAATTATGTATTTCAATATTGAAAGGACTCTGAGTCAGAGATGAAATCGGATCCAAAATTTTCAGATCTGATCCGAGTCGGGGTCCGGAATCTCAGGATCCGGATCCGAATTTTTGAAAAATTGCCATTTTCGGATCTTAAATGGATCCGAATTTGAAAAAGGACTGTAAAAATAAACATGTAAGGACTTAATATAATTATATATTTTTCAAATACAAATACAATATTTTAAGAGCTTCAACACTTTCCTGCTATCAGAGATGGATATGTACCGGGGAGGCACAGGGCACAGGCAATTTAAAAAAACTTACTAATACGCAGCCAGAGTTGGAACTGGCCAGAAATTTTAAGGCCGGGCAGGCAGTTAGCCCGTAATAGCTAATACCGGAAGGCCGGTAAATCATATTTGCATTGTATATTTAATCTACGCAAGTATATTCTTCTTCATTAATTTGTAAATATACACGTGAAGATTGTCAACAATCTTACATCGGAGAGACACGAAGACACTTTGCTACAAGAATCTATGAAAATTTTTTTGTTCACCTTAAATCAACATCCACTTAAAAAAGAATTACAAAATCACTATATATATAAAGAAAGAAATATTTATCAAGATTAATGAATAAACAGAAAAATTATTTTAACATCAACAGTTTCTATTGCATGCAATTTTAATTAATTTTAAGTGTAGTTAATTCTAATTAATTTTCCTTCCAAATTTGTTCTGATAAAGATTTTGAATCTAAACCGGTCACATTTATGAAGCTCAGTAATCTAATACTTTCATATATATATATATATATCTAAATATATATGCTATTATAAAATTTGCCTAAAATGGCAATAATTTAAGTGGTATAGGCTAGCATAGAGCGGGCCTAAGGCTTAGTTGATTTTTTGCTGTGAGTGGTCCTCCATTTGTCTGTAACTGTGTACCGACAACGAGACAACGAGAAAATGACTTTCTGAATAAGCCAACTCTTATAATAAGGAAATTGAAAATGGGTTTTTCTATATTCCTAAGCTTTTTTAATAATGGAATTCTTAAAATTGTCACAATTTATATTCATAATATATCATATATAAATTTTAACAGTTGAAAATCTTATGGCATTCTCTCCTTAATCAATTTTATTATGTTCAAATCCAAAGAACATGTTTTTCTATTTTAGTATGAATTGAATTTGTTTCAAGCAACAGGAAACAACTCAAAATTGTAGCTAGAGCGATGAAGACAAGAATTGCACAAGCAATGGCAAATTATTAACAAGCCAAAAACTTATGGTGAAACAATAAAAAAAACTTATCCGAAGGAATTAATATATATATATATATATATATATATATATAATATTAATATATACATATATATTGGCCATTCAAAGTCAATTTCACTCTTAAAAATGACCAATGGAACTCAGCTTTGGCTGTTACAAACGTCCAATGTTGTTTGCGGCCTTGAAAATTGTTATTTTTGAATTTTTTGTTGTGATGGTTTTATGCAAATGCAATCTAAACACAATATTATATAACCAACAAATTTTTAGCATGAAAATAATTTCGAGCATCACACTGTTTAGAAAGATTTTGATATTGGTCATATGTAACTTTCAATGCATATTAGTAGTTTGTAATTCAATTTGTGTATTTTACTTATAATAGTCAAATCCTTGTGTATCTTAGTTATGTGTGATGGTTTTACCCTTCCACTACCATGGGAAAGAATGGGTGAAAACAATAATTATTGGGCACAGACGGGTGCAGTTCAGATTTATATTCGACAATGTGCATTTTTTCAATAATTTTACCTTCAAAGAAATAAATTGTCAGTGAAATACATGAGCTGCGCTTGAAATTGTATTGAAAATTTTAAGTTTCTTAATAGAAGTAAAAAATATATTATTGAGTACCAGCAAAGAATTTCGGAACTGGTGGATGTGGGTAACAGTTTTTACAAGTATCATAACAAACATAAGTGAACCCACTTGAAAATATTTGTTAATATTCCTATTTTGAAAATCTTCTGAAACATTTAACTTTCAAAGTACGTTTTTCTATTCGAGATTTACTATGTTGGATGAATTATGATTTGTATTTGCATATAAACCCAAATAAAAATATCGTAGTAATCGTAATACGTTTTTATTATTTCTCTATAATGTCCATAGTAATTCGTACTACTAATCGTAGTACGATTAGCGTTAAACGTGCATGGAAATAATAGAATTATTACGTAATAGCTACGAATTGCTACGGAACATATTGAATATTTCTACTATTAACTATGTTTTTATAATTATTCTATAATTATCGTAGTAATTCGTACTACGAATCATAGTACGATTAAAACTAAACGTGCATGATAATTAAAATAATACGTCATAGCTACGATTATTATGGAACATAAAATTATTCCTACGATTAACTACGATTTTCTGTATAAAATCAAACAGTATTACTGTTTTTGAAATTCTGTAAACATATTATGTTTTCGCAAAAAATATAATTTATACAAATTCAAGGGATTTTACAAAAATATATGAAGAACTCATGCTGAATGTTCTTGTAATTGATAAAGACAGCACCAACACTAACTATGTACAACGACTAATATTGAAGTAATACTAAAAACTTAAAATAGTAAATATGTTAACTGTAAAACTTTGTTGAAAATAGCATTACTTTCAAATGTCTCACCTATTATGATAAAATGTAAACTACTGCATAACATCATCAAAGTTTACAAAAACGACTATAAACTAAATAGAATATTCAAATAAAAATTTGTACCTGATTGTGAAAAAAACTTAGCAAATGTCAACAAACACTAATAAATGCTAAACAAGCAGGAAATTATGATTTATAAGAGAACAGTTAAATTTATGTAATATGCACAATGTCCAAAATTTTTTAGGATAGAAAACTGAAAGAAATATATTCCAACAAAAACTATGCAAAATTAGTTCAAAGAAACAAGTGAATCAAATATTTTTTTTTGAAAAGTATACCAACTTTAACTAGAGAGATATGCAGGCTAACATAATGTTGTTACCAATTTCAATTTCCAGTCCTTGATCAACTAGCATCAGTTTCAGTCCCCCTACAATATATCTATTTCTGGTTCCATACAAAAACTAAATGTGTTAAAACGATAGATATTATGAACATATTGTAGTTTAGTAAATACAATGCAATATCAAATACTAAATCAATTTTAGTGCTGTTAAGGGTTGGGTTAGGACTATGATAGGCTCTCGATATGCACTACACAATTTCACAATAAACAACACGGTGCAATGCGTAAATCGATGCTGAAATAAATGATCTTTAAAATATGAATGTTGGTTAAATAAAAAACATAATCACAGAAACAAATCTTAATTCTACCCGCCTGGATAAAATGAATATATATATATATATATATATATATATATATTACATATATATATATATATATATATATATATATATGGCCATAAACTGTTAACTACAAAATATTGAATTTCACGTAATGAAACACTTACCATAACATTTTTTAAATTTTATTGTAAACAATCCTAACTTCAACTTCAAAATTTGATACTTCATTTCCAAATTATAAAATGAATGGTATGTGAATAATATTAAGTAATACCGGTGTGTTTCATGGGCAATCAGTTCAAAGGGTTCTTTAGTGGGAAGATATTTGCCGAAATTCGTCTATTGTTTGATGCAATAATGACGGAATATCCAGTTATGAAAAAATACTTGGCAATCTATGCCAATTTTTGAAAGTGCCATCATCAAAATTCAAACTGAAAAATCATTGACGCTGAGTGATGAAGAAAAATATTTAGTTTGTTGGCTGAAACAGCTGGCTTCCAACTCCAAAGATGCTGACATTATCGAGCAAGAGGATTTTGCTGGTATTTTGAAAAAAAGACGAATTGAGAGTAACGAATTTGGAAAAGAAGGGTATCTATGTACAAAATTTCTCCCGAATTCGAATATTATAGAACGCTCAGCTAAATTCGCCTACAACTACCACAGACAAAGTCTTTTACCTATTCACCGCGAAGAACAACTTTTTTTGAAAAGGAATACTCGATTTTGGGATGAAGAACTCGTTTCGACACTCTGTTAGAATTTTACCAATTAATTGCAATTAATTGCAATTAATTAATTGCTTCGTTTGCAATATCAATTTAATTGATTGTTTGTCAAAAATCAATTTTCAAACACCCTTGCCACTTGGTATATATTTAATATAGTTGAAATTCTATGAATTACATCAACTTACCTGCTGCAGATTAAAATGCTGGTTGTAATTCTTCCATAAATAGTCGTGCAGCTTAGGCACTGGCACTGGTGATTGATAAAATAGCATAACAAATTTTTCAATTGTATTTATACTTTCATCAAATAACTATTTCCAAATACTTTTACGCAGATACATTTTTAATAGAAATAGTTTTCCAGTGCTCTGATGTGTTCAAATTCCATCACTGACTTATATCTGTAATGAAAAATCTCATGCATATTATGTGCTAAATTTTGCATACAAAGATGTGTAGAAAAATAGCACGCGAGAACTGCTATAAATTTTAGATTGTCTGTAACTGTAAATTTCATGTTGAAAATACGAATATAGAGAGTATCATTACGATGTGTGATAGAAAACCTATACTATGTAATAAAACACAGCTAAAAATTTGATTAATTAAAATCGCTCTATATTCTTATAAAATATAAAAAGTTTATTATATTGGTGTGTTCTTAAAACAAAGATTTGAATAGTTGTCCATTGCATTATATAATGTTAAATAAAAACAATTTTAAGTAAGTCATTAACTCTACACCATTTACCCTTCCATTTTAAAACGAACGCATTCAAATTAAAAATTAGTGCATTCAAATTAAAACATAACGCAATCAATTTAAAATGTAAGCTATTCAAATTAAAATTAACGCCTTCAAATTAAAACATAAGTCCTATCAATTTATATTAAATATCAAACTATGGCATTATTAAAAAATGAAACTAAGAAACAAAACAAACTATACAAATAAATACAATGTTTACTCTATTTTCCATGCAGTAAATCATCTTTAGCCATAAATCTTGTGCATAGCCTCTGTACGTACTGCAAAAGAGAATTGCAGGAATATGGCCATCGCATACTTGATTATAAAGTCATATCTGTTTGTTCATCTTCTAATACTTAGGTTTGCCTAAATTCACTGTAAATTTGGGCCTTTGGAATTTGGCAGTGTAGTTATGCAGGAATGACTTCAAATCGATTCTTCCTAAACCCTATTGCAAAACATATTTAAATTACTCTCATCCTGGTAATAAATGATGGTATGCTCTGATTTAAGCCTTTAAATGGATTCAGCAAATCCTTTTACGTGGCCATATTTTTTAGTGTAAACTTGGCTCCCTCAAAATGTCAGTGTACTGTCCTTCTGGATACGTCTATTGCGATATGTGGATTATGTTTTAGTTTTAGAGTTACTTGACAATTTTGTTCCAAAAGCTTATTAATATGCTGTGAAAGGCTTTAATGAAGACATTCAAATTTGTAAATTAAGAATATAAAGCTAACGTATATGGTGCTACTGTTTTCTTGTATTCTCCTGAGCAATAACTGTGGGTTTCCTGATTAAATTTCAATTTTTAATCATAATCAAGATGGCTCTATTCATGCATTTTTTTGCAGTACGTACAGAGGCTATGTACAAAATTTATGGCTAAAGATGATTTACTGCATGGAAAATAGAGCAAACATTTTATTTGTTTATAGTTTGTTTTGTTTCTAAGTTTCATTTTTTAATAAAGTCATAGTTTGATATTTAATAAAAATTGATTGGACTTATGTTTTAATTTGAAGGCGTTAATTTTAATTTGAATAGCTTATATTTTAAAATGATTGCGTTATGTTTTAATTTGAATGCAGTATTTTTTAATTTGAATGTGTTAGTTTTTAAGTTGAAAGGTAAAAGGTGTAGAACTGGCCATGACAATAGCCACTACATTGCTGGCATTTGCAATGCATTAACTTAAAAAAGCTTATAGAGAAATGAAATTTTAAATGAAAGCAATAGAGGCCTTTGTGACACTAGATGGCGTTGTGATAATTTATACAAATAATACAATATTTCGTGTTGTGAAAAACATCAAGCGTAAATTTCACATTTACGAGCTTAAATTTCTATATGTTACAGCAATTTTATATAAAAAACATTATCTTAATAATCTTATTTAAACTTATTGCGTTTCTTTAAAATCGTAATAATTTCAATTGCGTCATTCTTACGATTTAATATGAATGATACTAAGTTATTACGTTTTTATTTGATTGATATCATTCGTACTAAGATAAGTATTTCCTTAGCACCTGGGAATGTCAAATTTGTTTTAAATACTAGTACTATTTCTGTGTAGGTGATGTAATCAGTGTTGTTGTAGAGAACAATTCGGTGCTTACTGCCCGTCTCTATGCGAAAAAGTTCGCATTTTTGCTTACAACAGTTCATGCATATACCGAAATATGACAAAATTGAAAAACAAGAAAATATTGATTTTTGGTGATACAAATGACCTATATATATATATGTATATATATATATATATATATATATAAACGTTAAATTGTATCTGTTAGCAAATATATTGCTTCTTTGACTCTTAAATTGGAAAAAAACCAAGAGCAGCCAAAAATAAAATTGGACAAAAGAAATCGGACATTGCCATAAATATTGAAAATTATAAAAATATGTACTAGACATAACAAATATCTGTTCAATAATAAACTAATGTTTACAACTATAACTAGACATTCCATCCTGTCGAATCACCTTACTAACTCGATTGGGTATTGAAGAGAATGGTTTTTGCAAAAATTCTCTAGGAATATTACAAAGTTCTTCCAAAACTCTTCCATATTCGAAAGTTGACTTTTTGCTTACTATTGTTTTCAATTCTGTCCAATTCGCTAAATCATTTTAATCATTAAAGTGGTAACTGTCTCAATACTTTTGTCCAAGATCTGTATGTGCCAAAACAGTGAATTGCTACAGCAAACCTCTTAAGAAAATATATATTATATTGATTGCCAACTAGGTGGCTAAAATCAAATTTGGGCGCTACATCAAATATGGGGAATACTAGGACTTTCACACTATGGAAATTTGCTACGAGGAATTTTGGAATAAAGGCATTATGACTAAACACTTTTGGATTTTCTATCGTGAAAATCCAATCCAAAAGTAAATCGATATTTTCTCAAAATTACATAATTTTTCATATATATATATATATATATATATATATATATATATATATATATATATTTCAAAAACTATACGTGTTAGAAAAAACTATAATTAGATTTGGAATCAGCATCAAAAATATATTCAGGAAAACATTAATATCTGTGATGAAAAAAATTTTCGTTTCTTTGACCAATATTTCTAATAAAAACTTTCAAAAACTTTCAAAAAACTTTAGATTAAAATTTGGAAATTATTTTATTTTGGAGCTCAAGTGCAAAGACATCTCAATGAAAATGTGAAACATAAATATTTAGATGTTTCATGGAAAAGATTGCATGCCCGTGCCTTCTCGTTGCTTTCACTACCCAATTCCAGCCGGCACCATTTCATGGACTATATTTTTTAAAATTTGAAGCATCATTCAGGGTGGCTTAGAGTTATTGGTAATATTTGGGCTGAAATCACAACAAAATAATTTATACTAATAGGCTAGGCCTCCAAATACCGTTGAAATCTATGTCAGTCTCCAAGACTTCAAAAATACTTAGGATTTTCCAAACGGGTATGTTAAATATAGTTATTTTATAAAAATAATTTTAATTGAAATTTCAGATGCTAAGAGAAATTTTTTTAAGGAGCACCCGATACATTCATTATACCACTATAATGAACCTTAAAAATGTTGACTCAGTGTTAGGCTCTATCAATGGTTTGATCAACAAAACAGTACATTTAAGTATACTGGAGCATGAGACTCAACATGTGTTATTGGAAACATTTGTAAGTGATAAAGTGTATGTTTGCATCACTTGCACTTTGAGTTATCAGGGATGTCAGGGGTGCCGCAGACCGAATAATTTCCGATCCATATCCAGTCCAATACAGACAATTTGAATGGATCTATCCATAGAATCCATATCCAGCAGAAATTCAAGACATCCAACACATAATTACATGTCTGAAATCGTGGGGAGTTTTGATGACTGCCTAATATTTTGATTATTATACCAAACATGTAATCAGCTCTCAGGATGTAGTGTGGTTAGCACACGTGTATTCTATTATCAGATGTTTACACAAAATAATACTGAGTGTTCATTGCAAAATATTTATCATAATCATTTACTATAAGAAGGAAAAAATTAATCAATTAGCTCTTAATTTTTGATCCACAATGATTAATAGATATCCATAAATAAATTTTCTGATACACATCCAGTGGATGTGCAGGAATTGGCTCGATCCATATCTAGATCGCGATCTACGGCAACCTAAGGGACCCAGTTTAGAAAAAACATTATTGAGTAAAATTTGTATGCAATATTGAACTATCTTACATTATAATTTTTATGAATTGAATAAAAATTTATTTCATTGTTATTGGCCAGATAACTTTGATAATGAAATAATGTAAAAGCATCGCAAAATAATCTATTACACTATTCTAGTTATCACAGTTGTCAGGTACCGAATGAGAGTATCTTTCTCGAATGCAGACAGGGCTGACTTGTGGCCAGGTTTTTCATTGTGTTTTGCTTTTATTCTATTATTCAACGTTCCAATAGAGATTTTGAATGTGTTGCTAGCTTCACGATATGACCCCCCTCCAGAAGTGATTGATGTCACAGCATTGGCAGGTTCATTGTTCTGTGTAATTCTTGTATGCACGAGCATCTTGCTTGCATTTGTAAGTTCGAACAATTTTGAAGCGAGTCTGTGAATATGAAGTGAGTCAAAATTAATTTATGTTCTCTCTATTATTTATTAAAGTTCAGGTAAGAATAACAGAAAGACTAGGTTGAAGAATAAAAACACTCAATATCAGTTTTTATTAAATTAGTAATGATTAATACAATTAATATAATCTTTAAAAAATTGATAAAAATGATAGGCCTAGATCAAGATCTGCTAAAATTAAGGGCAGGTATGACTACAAAAAAGTATTCAGTAAGCCTTTAAGCACCAATATGTTCAATAAGAATCGAATTCGATTGTTTTTCTTAAATAATCAATAGACCATTGACCCCAAATGGCGTCACGGGACTACTTTGAACGTGCTCAAAATAGACCCAAAATTGGCTGACGTGGCACTCAGTGTTAATATTTAATTATTATTCCTTAATTGTATATGCAATCAAGTTGACCTTTGCATATCATGTACATAACTTGTTAAAAGTGTTTAAAAAATAAAAATTGATGCAATATAGTTATAAATTACCTTTGACAAAGAAGAAGTTTGAGAAGTTCATTTTTATCAACAAGAGGAGGTTGCTATTAACTTCAAAACATAGATCGCAGCAAATGTAGGGTAGAGGTAAACTCATATAATAATTCAATTTAGTACATTGTTAACTTTAAAATAAGGTAATAATGTGGCATAAAAAGACATTGATTTTGTAGTTATATCACATTGGAAGATTTTATTTTTTTGTTTATTTTGTGACTTTTACTATTGTTTTATAAGCAGTCACTCATTAGTTTTATTATGCAAAATGATTACACAGAAATTGTCTTCTAGAGACCATTGGGGTATGTGATGCCCCAACATAGATCTTTAGTGGGTTTTTCAACTTATATATTTCTCAATCTTTCATATACAGAGTTTTTTGAATATGTAAAACAAAAATACATTATAATTTACTGTTTAAGCATGTCGTGGTAAAGAATCTTGTGTAGTTAGATATCAAAAGTGTTGGTTAGAGAAAGCTGATGAGATTATGGCATTCACATATTTTCAGACTTAAATGATTCGAAGTTTATGGCAGTTGAAGGGTCTGATAGTATCAATGAAGATGACATTACAATTCTGGATCCTAATTTGCTAGAAAATATAAATAGGAAGATGAAATATCTAGCAATGATATAGCAGCATTGCGAACAGTCAAATCACACAGGTCATGCACTTCAACGAAATATATAACTTTATTTTTGGACCAGTACTACGAATAAATCAATTGAATGAGAGTGAGACTTCTTGCCTTCTTTTAGACTCCTATTCCAAAAAATCATCAGCATAGTAATGCTTTTGGAAGAAAAAAAGTTAGTAAATTGAATTGAGAACATAATAAACAGAAAGCATTCATAAGAATGTTGATACTTACTGCATTTCGTTTTTCTTAGAAATATTGATGAATTGTAATGGTTTTGCTGTCTGCAAAGCAGCTTTTACATTGCATTGTTTTTTTAAATACAATCTTAAATACAGTTTATGAAAAACCATGATGATCCTTTGTCTCCAATTATCTTGAAGACAACTTACAAAGCTATAATATTCCTTTGGAATTAATTACAATTGACGAAAGTTTTTTAGAATACTAAGAGTGCGTGGAGTTTATCCAATGCATTGACAGAGCCAGGAAGGATATATATATATATATATATATAT
>CABFPE010000308.1:605948-629666 GCA_900660155.1 Hofstenia miamia
ATATATATATATATATATATATATCCTTCCTGGCTCTGTCAATGCATTGGATAAACTCCACGCACTCTTAGTATTCTAAAAAACTTTCGTCAATTGTAATTAATTCCAAAGGAATATTATAGCTTTGTAAGTTGTCTTCAAGATAATTGGAGACAAAGGATCATCATGGTTTTTCATAAACTGTATTTAAGATTGTATTTAAAAAAACAATGCAATGTAAAAGCTGCTTTGCAGACAGCAAAACCATTACAATTCATCAATATTTCTAAGAAAAACGAAATGCAGTAAGTATCAACATTCTTATGAATGCTTTCTGTTTATTATGTTCTCAATTCAATTTACTAACTTTTTTTCTTCCAAAAGCATTACTATGCTGATGATTTTTTGGAATAGGAGTCTAAAAGAAGGCAAGAAGTCTCACTCTCATTCAATTGATTTATTCGTAGTACTGGTCCAAAAATAAAGTTATATATTTCGTTGAAGTGCATGACCTGTGTGATTTGACTGTTCGCAATGCTGCTATATCATTGCTAGATATTTCATCTTCCTATTTATATTTTCTAGCAAATTAGGATCCAGAATTGTAATGTCATCTTCATTGATACTATCAGACCCTTCAACTGCCATAAACTTCGAATCATTTAAGTCTGAAAATATGTGAATGCCATAATCTCATCAGCTTTCTCTAACCAACACTTTTGATATCTAACTACACAAGATTCTTTACCACGACATGCTTAAACAGTAAATTATAATGTATTTTTGTTTTACATATTCAAAAAACTCTGTATATGAAAGATTGAGAAATATATAAGTTGAAAAACCCACTAAAGATCTATGTTGGGGCATCACATACCCCAATGGTCTCTAGAAGACAATTTCTGTGTAATCATTTTGCATAATAAAACTAATGAGTGACTGCTTATAAAACAATAGTAAAAGTCACAAAATAAACAAAAAAATAAAATCTTCCAATGTGATATAACTACAAAATCAATGTCTTTTTATGCCACATTATTACCTTATTTTAAAGTTAACAATGTACTAAATTGAATTATTATATGAGTTTACCTCTACCCTACATTTGCTGCGATCTATGTTTTGAAGTTAATAGCAACCTCCTCTTGTTGATAAAAATGAACTTCTCAAACTTCTTCTTTGTCAAAGGTAATTTATAACTATATTGCATCAATTTTTATTTTTTAAACACTTTTAACAAGTTATGTACATGATATGCAAAGGTCAACTTGATTGCATATACAATTAAGGAATAATAATTAAATATTAACACTGAGTGCCACGTCAGCCAATTTTGGGTCTATTTTGAGCACGTTCAAAGTAGTCCCGTGACGCCATTTGGGGTCAATGGTCTATTGATTATTTAAGAAAAACAATCGAATTCGATTCTTATTGAACATATTGGTGCTTAAAGGCTTACTGAATACTTTTTTGTAGTCATACCTGCCCTTAATTTTAGCAGATCTTGATCTAGGCCTATCATTTTTATCAATTTTTTAAAGATTATATTAATTGTATTAATCATTACTAATTTAATAAAAACTGATATTGAGTGTTTTTATTCTTCAACCTAGTCTTTCTGTTATTCTTACCTGAACTTTAATAAATAATAGAGAGAACATAAATTAATTTTGACTCACTTCATATTCACAGACTCGCTTCAAAATTGTTCGAACTTACAAATGCAAGCAAGATGCTCGTGCATACAAGAATTACACAGAACAATGAACCTGCCAATGCTGTGACATCAATCACTTCTGGAGGGGGGTCATATCGTGAAGCTAGCAACACATTCAAAATCTCTATTGGAACGTTGAATAATAGAATAAAAGCAAAACACAATGAAAAACCTGGCCACAAGTCAGCCCTGTCTGCATTCGAGAAAGATACTCTCATTCGGTACCTGACAACTGTGATAACTAGAATAGTGTAATAGATTATTTTGCGATGCTTTTACATTATTTCATTATCAAAGTTATCTGGCCAATAACAATGAAATAAATTTTTATTCAATTCATAAAAATTATAATGTAAGATAGTTCAATATTGCATACAAATTTTACTCAATAATGTTTTTTCTAAACTGGGTCCCTTAGGTTGCCGTAGATCGCGATCTAGATATGGATCGAGCCAATTCCT
The DNA here is from genome assembly GCA_900660155.1 of Hofstenia miamia. Lineage (NCBI taxonomy): Eukaryota > Metazoa > Xenacoelomorpha > Acoela > Hofsteniidae > Hofstenia > Hofstenia miamia. The sequence goes on from CABFPE010000308.1 coordinate 608,106, forward strand.
GCACATCCACTGGATGTGTATCAGAAAATTTATTTATGGATATCTATTAATCATTGTGGATCAAAAATTAAGAGCTAATTGATTAATTTTTTCCTTCTTATAGTAAATGATTATGATAAATATTTTGCAATGAACACTCAGTATTATTTTGTGTAAACATCTGATAATAGAATACACGTGTGCTAACCACACTACATCCTGAGAGCTGATTACATGTTTGGTATAATAATCAAAATATTAGGCAGTCATCAAAACTCCCCACGATTTCAGACATGTAATTATGTGTTGGATGTCTTGAATTTCTGCTGGATATGGATTCTATGGATAGATCCATTCAAATTGTCTGTATTGGACTGGATATGGATCGGAAATTATTCGGTCTGCGGCACCCCTGACATCCCTGATAACTCAAAGTGCAAGTGATGCAAACATACACTTTATCACTTACAAATGTTTCCAATAACACATGTTGAGTCTCATGCTCCAGTATACTTAAATGTACTGTTTTGTTGATCAAACCATTGATAGAGCCTAACACTGAGTCAACATTTTTAAGGTTCATTATAGTGGTATAATGAATGTATCGGGTGCTCCTTAAAAAAATTTCTCTTAGCATCTGAAATTTCAATTAAAATTATTTTTATAAAATAACTATATTTAACATACCCGTTTGGAAAATCCTAAGTATTTTTGAAGTCTTGGAGACTGACATAGATTTCAACGGTATTTGGAGGCCTAGCCTATTAGTATAAATTATTTTGTTGTGATTTCAGCCCAAATATTACCAATAACTCTAAGCCACCCTGAATGATGCTTCAAATTTTAAAAAATATAGTCCATGAAATGGTGCCGGCTGGAATTGGGTAGTGAAAGCAACGAGAAGGCACGGGCATGCAATCTTTTCCATGAAACATCTAAATATTTATGTTTCACATTTTCATTGAGATGTCTTTGCACTTGAGCTCCAAAATAAAATAATTTCCAAATTTTAATCTAAAGTTTTTTGAAAGTTTTTGAAAGTTTTTATTAGAAATATTGGTCAAAGAAACGAAAATTTTTTTCATCACAGATATTAATGTTTTCCTGAATATATTTTTGATGCTGATTCCAAATCTAATTATAGTTTTTTCTAACACGTATAGTTTTTGAAATATATATATATATATATATATATATATATATATATATATAGATATATTAACATATTTTTCGGAGATTGTCTTCTTCACTTAGCAACTTAAAATATGCGAAAATCTTAGCATAAAAAAACTAAATGAATATTTATAAACTAAATGAATATTTATAAAATTATCATGAACTCATAGCATTAGGGTTTTTCAAGCATGACATTCCTATAACAAACTAGCAATCATCCTAAAGCAAAAGTTATAATTGGATTAATTTTAGGGTAACAATGTTACCCCAAACTTAGCCTATTGATGTTTTTGGTGAATCTAAATAAGCAAAGTTAGAATGGCTCCCATATTGTGCAGACAAAAAGTACGTAAAAAATGTGGGAAATTCACAAAATATCAGGTTCTTCCTATTTGATTTGAGCTCAAAATCCTATTCTAGTTGTTGTTGGGGCAACACAATTTCCCCAAAATTAATTTAACCATTAAACCAGGTTAAATCTTTGATTATTATCTGGAAAATAATGGTTTTATTTTAAAATCTACTGATATGGTAAATATTGATTCCAAAATAGGTTAGTGGTAGAAAATAACAAACCATAGGTCTAGGTTCTTATACTCTCCACACAGGATAGAAGATTAAAGCAGATTATAGCACATTACTTCGGATAATCAACTGCTTGGAAAATAAGATCTGATCTCCTTGTCCACTTTCAATTAAATGATTAAATTTCCTTAAAAAGAAATGAAATATTTTTTCTGAAAAACATGCAAACAATTTTTTTGCCCCTCCTTTAAGAAGTTTCTCACCGCGCCCTTGGTCCAGATGATTGTCTTATCTGTGCTTCGGGAGATCAGTTGCTGTATTAGTGCTGCAACCTATTTTTCAGACATGACTGACGAATGCGCTGACATTTCAAACAAGGAGCAGTTGGTGATATGCATCCGGTGGGTGGACAATCGTACATTAGGTAACACTGATGTTCTCATCTGGCTGTATGAAATTGATGAACTTTCTGCATCCACTATTGAGCATTGTTTTTGCATGAACATTTCATTTACTAACTGTTGGAGCCAATGTTATCATGGGGCGAGTAACATTCTGACGTGAGAAGTGGAATCGCAAACCAACTGAGGACCTTGAGCCTCGTGCACTATTCCTGTGGAGCAATGACCATTCCCTAAATCTATATGTCTAGTGATGCAATCAAGAACGATGCTTTGGATACTAATTCGAAGCATCAAAACTGATGAAGTATTCACTTAAGCTTAAGTTTCTTTATCCCATGTGTTGAACTGGCCTTGCAGACTTGCTAAAATTTGTTATCATTATTTACAGTGTCGCTCAATAACCCTGGTATGGAATCCCGATTCCATTCATTTCATTACCTCTGAAATTTACCTGGGAGAGTTAATACTTCGTCACATGAACGACTTGAACAATACTTTGGAATCAACCTCAAACTCTGCTTCAGGTAGCGTCTGCACAGCAATGATGATTGCTATCATGCAACAGTTCCATAGTGACGATTGGTCTGATTTTTGCTCATCAACAGTGCTGCAGTACTAACCAGATTTAGATGTCAATGAAACTGAGTTACAACTACAAAGAAAGTGTCCGCGGCATTTCAAGACTGGTGTTACAGAGCCCACATTCCGAGTGTACAAGTATCTGAAGGAATTGCTGCTTCTTTGCATTCGTTGTCATTAATCATGGGAGAATGTCTTTGATGATGTTGCTGCTTTCTGCAATAAGATTTGAATCATAACCGAGTCAGATTATATCTTTGGATTCGATCATCAACATATTATGGAAACAAAAAATGCGTATGCATTTGCAAGAGCTCTCCTTTGTTGAATCTATAGTGATATCTGAGATTGCATTGGTCATTCAGTTGCACTTGGTAATTGAGCGTTCTTTCAGGGTGTAATCTTTCGAAGGCTTATAATAAAACACTGGTATCATCTGTTAACAACAGTACATCCATTTAAATATCTTTTAGCACCGCGCTTACTAGTATCGTCTAGTTGTGTGTCAACATTGTTACACAATTAGTTAATTAAGTAAATCTACACAGTGCACTCAGATACCTCAAACGTTATCTAAGGTAGGGCGCAAACGATACAACTTTTGTTGCTAAACCAATTATAGCAAGCAATGTGATAGGATAATTTTGAAATAATTTGAATTCCTCCAAAGTGGTTTCTTATCTTAATTGGTTTCGCAACAAAAGTTGTATCATTTGCGCGCGGCCTAAGAGCTACCATGATCAAAGTCAGCTGAATCATCTTACACTTTTCTGCGTAGGCAAGAAACACACCGATGCTCTGTCGCGTGAAAGTGTTGCAAACATTTTCGATGGAAGCAATGAACATCAAAAGCCTGTGTTTGGAAAGTTTATGAAGTATGCTTAATTTTTAGTCGTTTTTTTAATATTCAATGAAATATATGCGTAAGATTGAGCTGGTGCAAAACATTTGTATTTCCTTTGAGATATCATATGCTTAATTTTATTATATAAATTATTAAATCACCAAAATTTTACGAATCATTAACAATATTTTTCTTTTTTAAACATTAAATCCTTCAATTTAGAAACTATAATTTTCACTATCAAGAAAGATCCGATATTCTACTTTTGATTTAATAATGTATGAAATCTATTTCTTCAAGAAATTTATGTGGCCGGGTCAACAATTACTACGCGGGGCCTGAACAGTATTAAAATACTTCAAGAGATTTCGGCTGGCAGCAATTTGGTGGAATCCGTGCCTTGATTTGAAAATGGAATTTTAGAGGGAAAAGGTTATGCTTTTTCCATGATATAGACGTTGTCATGCAAGAAAACATGTTTTTCTGACATATCATAGACTATTTAATATTTTTACATTTTCATTCGATTTTAATTGAGGAATGAGTTTGTTCTTCATCAATAATTAGAGCAACCAAAGTCACAAAAGTCATATTTTTTTCTGCCACGCGTTACTCAACAGATTACTCAACCATTATCAATGCCAAGTTGCAGAGGACGTGATCGAAGAGAACTCAATGTGCTCAACAACTTGCTCAAAGACTACCTCAACCTTGACTATGATAACAGACGTGACATCTCATACTGCATCCGTATCCTCTTACCCGCTCAATGATATGGATGGGACTCCACCATCGAAATTCCTTTACTCCAGCTCCGTATCGACCACTTGCTTCAGCTCGCAGCTGTCAAACAACTTTGACAGAAGAAGAAGCAGCTCAATAAGAAGACTCGAGACTACGCCCCAAACAAATAGTTTACTAGTTCTATCTCTCCGATTTTGGATTTTTCTGTTGATTTAGCGGATGCCACTTTTTTCTCTAGTGCAGTAAGTCCTGGTTTACAGCCAGGCCATCACACTACTTTAATTTCTAATCAATATACCATTCTTGCGCCTTATTCTTCTTATATTGCTTCACCTTTAGCACCTGTAATTGATGCGCTCTTATCTTCACCACAAATCTCCTTTGATAGTGCACCATCTGCAGCTAGTATCGAAAGTCAACAGCCGGTTATTAATCTTGGACTGTTAAAAAGAATTAACGATCTCGCGATGCAATTACCTGAGTCGGTGTAAAGCAATTTCCTTAATTATTATGTTTCCTTGTCACATCTACCGCTACGGCAAATCTTGTTTATGCTTGACCAGTTTCTTGCCAGACATAGCATACATATGGAAGAAGAGAATTATCATAATGACAAACTCAGCCAGAAGAGACGTCTCAAAGAAGTCTGGAAGCAACCAATATGGAGTTCCCACCCGGCATTTCGGAAGAACCAGTTATTTTGGATGCAGCAGTTCTGCCAGATTACCACTTCCTACGCGTGAACATTAATTGGAATTGTTTAGAAACTCATCACGAGTTGCCTCAATGCCTAAGCTCTACTAAAGCCAACTTCATCATGTTTACGAGATTCTGACCGTTCATAGTCAAGAAACCTAGAAAATTTTAAGATCATATACAAAAACACATACTTGCTCAAATATTAGCACTCAAAGAAGGTCGTATAATCGAAGAGTCGCCACTTTCAAGCTTCGTTTTTAACTGCTTTGCAGTACCTAAAGAATCGCAATAAAGTTAGATTCGTCATAGACTTTAGTCCGGTGACAAAGATTTCGTTGCATCCAAAATTCTACTTGCCACCTTTTCTACAAGTTATTAAACTTTCTTAACCTCCTAAAAACCATGCATGTTGTCGTTAGATCTTAAATCAGCTTCTTATCATCTTGACTTAGCAGAAGATCAGAAATACACATGTCTTCTATCTCCGGATGGACGTCGCTACCGCTTCAACAAATTTCCGATGGGAGTAGCAGTATCGCCATATTCGTGCCAAATTTTTCTTAATTATCTACTAGCTCCACCCGAACTTTTATGTAGTTTATGCTAAAGTCACATCGATAACATAATACTAGTCTTTCATATATCAAAACTCACGAAAATTAATGAATATCTAGAATTTTTTGAAGATTTCGGAATACTTTCAAAAAGAGAAATCAAACAGAAGTCTGTTATCGAAAGCTGATATAGTAGGTTTCACAATGGATATCGACCGATCAACACTGACTAATAAAGAGAAGTATAGGGGGTTTCAGCAAAAATGTCGCATTTCATAAAATGTATTTAAACAAACAATTGATTTACAAGAAACAGCAGAAAACACTGAACAGTTCACTTTAAATAATCTCCTTGCAAATCAATGATCTTCTGGAGATCCTCGCGAAGTCGAGTAAGTTCCCTTCCCAATTTATATCGACTGAATTGCTCGAGGTAGTTAGCCAAAAACTGCAGAACAGAATTTCGATCATTAAAAACCTTTTCCGCACGATGGGCTTCCATATTTCGAAATATGTAGCGATCGCACAAATTCATGTCAGGTGAAACATTTAGCCTTCGCATGGGCTATTACATCGCCTTGGGCCTTTGTCACACCACTGTATTACTCTATAGAGAGACCTAATCTCCTTATGCTGCTAGGACGTTTGTTTATTAATATGCCACATTATTATCAATGGAATAAAGAAATAGAAATCAATTCAGAAATATGGTTTACGGATGCTTCAGATTACGGTATGGGTATAGTCAGAGATTCAAAAGACAATCCTATATTATCCTCATCTGAAACAGAAGAAGGTCAACACATATATACCAAGGAACTACAGCTTTCGCTATATCGCATGCTTTCTGGCTAAGGCACAATCTGCGATATATACAGACTCTCAGGCGATCTACTATTCAGCCAACGTACAAAATTGTACATTGTAAATTGTTTGAATTGTCATTAATGGTTAATTTGTTAATTTTTGTTAAATTACTCATTGTGAGATGGGTACCATCACAGGAAAATCCTACGGATGCCCGTCAAGGGACATATAAGATTATAGTATAGGACCAAATTTCATACAAAGGGGACGAGATGAGCTCATAATTTAGATACCTCGAATTTGGCATTGGGAAGAAGAGAATAAGTTTTGGATAAGTTTTGCTAGATAATTATTGACCCGACCTGACCCTACCTACTGGCCGACGCGCTTCTAACACTAGCCATGCATGCTAGTAGCTGAAAAAATATTTAGGGAACTATATAAATTAATATGTCATGGATTTTTTAAGCCACACGTGTTGCAGGACTGTGCCATGTGTATCCCAGTCAAAATATATGACGGTTGACAATCTAATTGCTTCATTAAAACAGCTATCATAAAATATAAGTTTTTCAATGTTTGACTGAGATGAAATTTCAACAGATTTGGTTATTACTTCCATCCTTGATCCTCGAAATGATATCTGTGGAATAATGGCCTATATTAAGTCACGATTAGAAAATACCGGTTGCAATGCTATAATGGAAGGAAAGGGATGTACATTTAATTGGAATTGTATGCTAAGTTATGAAAATGTCAAGCTACATCGGCTGCAGTTGAAAGATGTTTCTCTATGTTCAGAAAACTCCTGGTCTGTGACAGAATCTAAAACCACAACAATACATCGAAATTCATGTGAAGCAATTGCTTTAAAAAAATTGACTTATTTTTATGAATTTGTTTTATATCTTGTTCTAAGTAATAGAAAAACTTTTTATATTGCTTGAATGGATCATTTTGAAAGATTGATGGTCATAATTTAAGACAGATTTAACGAATTTCTGCCATATTTTGTAATAAAAATAAGGTCATATTTTGTATTTTATAGTCAAATTAACCTGAATTATTCGGCATTCAATGTATTTAATTCACTATTCGCATCCCATGTCACATATGTAATATACTGTATATATATATATGTGTGTATATATAGGGAATAGATAGATAAAAAAATTCGCATAAAGTAAAAACAAACTTCAAACAAATGGCTCTAGGAATTAAACTTCTCGAATATTGACAAATAATCATGTTACGTTTCAAGCTCGTATGCCCGGTACGGGCCCTATTCTGGGGATTTATTTTCTGAAAACAAAATAGTTGAAGCTATGGGGTCTTAGACCACTTTATTATATAAAAAAAGTTAATACATCTAAACACCTCAAACACAGAAATAATCACAAATTTTCCCATAAAAGGTAATGCCACTTACCGATAAATGTGGCAATATCTGCTTAGCTTGACGATTAAACAATAAAGTGCTTTTTGTTGAGCGGAGGGGTACTAAATAATCTCTAGCTGTACATCACTAAGTAATGGTAATGCTGTTGTGGTGCATTACGTGCAGGTCCACTTTAGATTAGGAATTTCTTAGTTTTTGATACGTTCAATCCAATACAGATCATGTTGATGCATTTCTTTCGCTTAAAAATGAGGCTTTGAATATTGACCTCCTTCAACCGAAAACCTTTTTGTTGCTACTTTTGATTAAGTGTCAAATCAATTGCGTGATTTTTAGCCTTGTAAGCTCGCACCTGATTATACAATTCAATTTTACATGACTTCTCAAAAAACGTATTTTAGGGGTAAGGTTAGGGGTTAGGGCAGGACATTACAATAGAATACCTTTTCAAAATTGTGGTTCATAATTACCCTTTTTCAAAAGATGTTAATAATAAGCAAGTAAAAGAATATATATATATATCCCTTGCCTAATACATCTCATTAAATATTATAATCAAAATAATTGGTATTTTCTGCAAAGCAGCTTTAAGTACACTCCTGGCCCCAGCCCACAAAAAATAAGCAACATCAGTCAAACGTTGGCATATTCTTGCTGCTAAGCCATATTCACTCAAACATACATACTTAACCTTTATGTTTGGTTGATTTCAATTTAACGAGTGAGAGAAAGTCATACTTGGAGATTTGCTTAATTTATTTAGATCATTGCTATCGATGTCTGAGTCACCATCTGTGCATTGAATCACTATAAAGACGAGGTGGAGATTTAGAGATTTATTAGTGGAAGTAAATGTACGATCTCAAAACCCCACTGCTTACAACTGTCATATTCTACCAGCCTTTCATTAAAAACTTATTCTTCAATTTCTTTTTCACGGAAAACAGTTGTTTAGATTTTCTACCATCTAGCGTTTCTTGTTGTCAATAGATAGTTGAAGACAACAAATTCATCAACTCATCGAGCCAGCAAACAAAGCCGTTATCTTCTACAACTGGAACAATTATCTAGAGCTTTCGTATCATAGAGGGCTTTCTAACTCAAAATTGCACAAAATTATCTGTCTTAGTATCGTAAACTAATTTAGACAACCCGAAAATTGGGCTGTGTAGCGATCAAAATGATCAAATCAGTAGCAAGTGTGTCTCTTTGGGCAATGAGTGTTGATATCTTTGTCAGCAGACATTAAAATGCGATCTCGGTCTTACGTGTGATTTAGCCAAAACACCATCAGTTATTTTTGTTGTTCTTCTTTCGTAAAATGCAGTGGTCTTATTTTAACAATGTTTTTGAAGGCATAGCTTCAGCCAGTGCAAAATATTTCAGATCCTTTACCATCAATTGTCTGAATTCACTTGAACTATTGGGTATATAGGAGTGGAATTCCCTTTTATCAATACAACATACATGATTCACAAAAAAATAATTTACATACTTTTTGTTAACAAGAGAAAAGTCAGTAGCACTGAATTTTGAATTTCTGTCTATTTATTTTAACAGCATAATGGCAGGTATATATTTTTAAACATTTCTGACAATAAAACACTACGTCATCCATTCCAAGAGGAAAGTGAATAGAAAATCAACCACGATTGCATTGCCTTGCGTTTAATACATGTTGTGAAAAAGTGTCTAGTACGAATTAATCGAACAAAGTTTTTAGCAAAACCTGATTTTTTAAGAAAATATTTGCATTTTAAAGGAAAACAGTTTGCAAAAAACATTCGTAGCAATATAAAAATTTACTTTCAATATGCGAACAATTACTTACGAAATCACGTTGAGGTACTTCTATGCTGTGATATTTGTCTATTTTACCTCTACAGTGCTTGTTTTTCTATAATCTTACTATCATTTTGTGAACAACAATTCCATATGACGTCATTTAACACAATTTTCCTGAAATTTTTTTTCAATTCGTCATATTATCTGCAATAAATCTAATAGCGTACTTTGAATAGTTTTTGTATATTGAAAGTAACCATATATTCTGGATATGTGGGTTATAGGTAATGAGAAAAGAGCCAATTTGACACATTTGTAATTGGAGGCGATTATTTTTGAATTTATTTAAATAGAAAAAGCTGTGAAGTGGTGTGAAGTGGATTTAGTTTGGGGATGAAAAATAACATTAATCTCCACAAAGGTATATGAGTACAAACTGCATCATATTTTGACAATGTAATGATAAATAATGACTTTTAAAAATTCATTAAAACCATTAAATTTTGTCAAATATTTATTACTAAATAAATATTTTTTCTTTTTATATAGAACTACCGATTGAACGTGAGGAGTTGGATTTTCCGATGTTTAAAAAGGGAAACACGAATTCGACGTCTAGAAAATAGATAATGAATAACAACACACAATTTCTAATCCATTAATGTAATTCGGGAAATTAAATATTTGAGTGTCTTCTCTATTAATTGAAGAGAAAAAAAGTGTTTGATGTCTTTGTTATTAGTTCTGCATCTTCCTATGGAAATTATATAAAGTAGAGTTGAGTCAAAATTTTCCAAATCTGAATTTAGAATCGTTAAACTGGGTCAGTAGCTAAAACCCGCTTTCAGCAATGACTTGCTTAAAATGAGAAGAAATAATGCAACCTGCAAATTCATTATTCAAAAAAAATTTACTGTAATCATTTAGTTCAAACATACTCAGTAGAGTTAGTTAACCAAGAATGATGCAATTTGATCTTTGCAAGGTGCCTTCACTATACATTCAAAAAGATAGCTAAAGTTCACAACAACTAAGATCACCCAACTCATAATTCTGAAGTGTACACAATTTTGTAGATCTTAACAGTTATAATTTCATTTTGAATTCTACTTGAATTCCATTAAAATTAATGTCAAAGCTTTTAAATTTGTTAAGTGCTTGCGTTTCTTACTAATACTTTCTAAATATATAGTGTGAATAAAAAACAATTATAGTATATTCATAAACCTGTACATTACCTTATGTGAGAATAAATATATATAAACAATGTGTATTACACATATACAATACCGGCCATAAGTATTGAACCACTAATCTTCACAATTTCTAGATGATCCAGCCATTCTTGCAGTCTTTGGATTTCAGCAAAGCATTCGATACAATTCCCCACAAAAAATTACTTGCTAAACTCAGTAACCTAAAATTACCAAAGGGATTCTTCAAACTCAGTGCTAACTACCTGTCAGATCGTACGTACCGTGTCAAGTTCGGGATGCAGATTAGCAGCCGCAGAAGCATACGCCGCGCTGTTCCACAAGGGTCGTTCCTAGGATCTGTCCTTTTTCTGCTATATTTGGAAGACCTCCAGTGCTCAACGCCTAATAACATCATGATGAAATATGCGGACGATACCTATGCTCTCACGCCGATCCGCTGCAACACTCGACCACTCAATACCGAGTATAGTAATATTCAACGCTTTTGCTACGACAACGACGTCGTTTTGAACAAATCTAAATGCAAGCAGATGATTTTCGGAAAATACGATGGCGATTTACCTGAGGACATTTCTATGGTCAGTTCCCTAAAATGTTTGGGTGTAATACTATCACGCGATTTAAAGTGGAACAATCATATCAGCTACACCACGAGGAAAGCCTCTCAAAGACTATATTGCCTTAGAACTCTAAAAAGCTGTACTGATAACATCACAATGAATAGCAGCTTTCTTAGCACCATCGTAAGCATTTTGGACTATTGCTCACCAGTCTTCACTGTGCTACCTATTTATCTTAACGCTAGATTGCAAAGAATCTGTGACAGAGCACAGCGCATCATGACTGGTCACACTGGTGGAGCTGTGATCATAGACTCGCGACGTATCCACCTCGGCGCTCGTCTTTTCAAAACAGCGGTTTATCATCCCAGTCATGCTTTACATAGTATCCTTCCGGACACATTGCCCTATACCGGGAAATTCCGCGTACGCCGCCTTACACGCCGACATGCTCGCCAGTTCATTCCTTTTTATAAAAAATATTTTAATAACTAATAAATGTTTTTATAAATATATGATTTCTTTCTTCTTCTTTCATTTCTGCAATGAAGAATACAATAACTTTGCTATTTATCACAAGGCTCAATTTTGGAATTGTGAATTCAAATTTTTATATGAATTTTTAATGAAAAACATAGTTTTCATCCTATGTCCTCTGACATGAAACAATTATTGCGTTATCCGCCATTGGGGTATGGCATACCCCAACCAAAGAAACTGCCAATAAAGTACATTGTTCACAAATATAACGGATAATATAAATGTTTCTTTGAAGAAGGGTTTACATAATATTTACCTTGCCTTGATGCAGCATTAAAATTGGTGGCTTCCTCATGAATCAATTATAATTATTCCTGAATTTTATGTACACACATGCATACAATCTTCTTTGAACTGATCTTTCTAGAACATTTTGATTTGCATTCAACATAGAGTAACTTATTTTTGCCTCTCGAGAGAGTGACTTCGGTTTGAGTTTATCCTGTCTAATAATTGCTTGCCGACCATTTGATGGCCAGCAATTTTTGGAAATTTTTACAAATGGCACCCTCGTATATCTAAATATTCTATATGTATATATATATAAATATATTTTCAATATGTATATACTGGTAAAATACTATATAGTGAAAGTCGATAGGCACAGATTTATTTTATATATATATATTTATATATATATATATATATATATATACATATATATAAATATATTTTCAATATGTATATACACAGATTTTAGAGCTAGATAACTAATGGATCATGCTTAGCCATTACTTGTGTTATAATTTTTTACAAAATCTTAAATACTAGCTATATATTTACTTTTACTATTAGTACAATTTGAAATATTTGTGAAAATATTATTCAAATAAAATGACAAGTAGGAGCAAACATTTTTCTTGTTGAAAATTAAAATAATTTTTTTGAAAGTTTGCATTCAAATGTAATCTTAAACAGCCCAGAAATTTTTGAAAAAATTTCGTTATTCTAAATTTTTAAGCACTTATACATGTAGCTCAAAAACTATTAAAGCTATGTTCAATCTGAAAGTGGCATTGTGACATCTGACTCTCAAAGTTCTTTGTTGATTCCATGGGCTCTAAACTTTATAAATACATGAACTTTAGTTATGGAGAGAATTTAAATCTTTTTCAAAAATTTAGAAATTTTCAAAGAAAACGTGTTAATCTTTTCAATAACGTCAGACACAGCAATCCGCTTTAATGATCAGTTTTCAACATTGTGTTAAAATATGTTTCCCAATTAGGCTTAACCATGCTCCAAAGATTTTCATATTTACTTATAGGATCTGAGAAAATTCTTTTTACATGTGGAAACACGTTTTGGCCTTTAAAATGGAAGCTAGGTTGTTTAAGGTTAACCAGCAAAAGTTTCTTTGTGGTATTTTGGATATATGCAGCAATTGTATTTTCTATTTTCATAAATTCAATAATTATATTTGTGATGAATGATTTCTTAGCATTCACCACTAGAGGGATACAAAATTTAGTAACAAAATCTTTGGTAATGTTTACAAAATTGAAATATATACAAAGCAGATTAGCAATACAATTTGATAGTAGCGTTAAATTAATGTGTAGTTGGCAAACCAACAGAATTCAGAACGTCAATTAAATAATACTTTCTTTAATTGGCTACCTATAAAAAACGGAGTACCGCAAGGTACCATTCTTGGACCGCTACTTTCTAACGTATATGTAAACGACATGCAGCAATATACGAATTGATGTAGAACAAAATTGTGAAAAATTGAGTAAATATTTTAACGTTCACTAATTAAACAACAACTGTGAAAAAACTGAATTTTGCTCCCTGAATCTTCAGGGAAAAAGTGCATTACTATCAAATTTTTCACTCATTTTAATAACGCCTCAATCTCTCCCAAAGTATCTTTTAAATACCTAGGCATAAAGAGAGACTCAAAATTGAGATACAAGCTTCAAGTAAGAGAAATTTTAAAATGCATGGCAATGAGTATTAAAAAAATAACACACGTTGCTGAACACTCACCCTCTGCCAATGTGATTCAATTATTTCATGCTTTAGTCATCTTAATTATGGAAATACACTTTTTTCAAATTTAAATGAATCATTAATAAAAAAACTTACAATAAAGTTAAAGTTTAATGTTTGTCAGAAGAACTCCTCCAAAACAAGAAATTACATTTTGTCATCCATGCTGTTTCCAAATCAACTTTTTGATTTTTATATTTTGATTCAGTTTTTTAAAATAAAAAACCAATTATCTTCTTATGTTTAAATATGATTTCCAAACTTTTGTCTTAAGCGCAATATAATAACTAATCATTACACTATCAATAAATTTCAAAAAAAAATCAAACAACAGTTTTTTATTAAAATGATTAAGAATGCAATTAAGTTTAAAAAAATTGAAAGCATTTATGTTGAAAGAAAAGTTCATTTTGGGTAAATCATGGCTAGGATTCTATTTAAATAATAAAGATTATACAATAACGAACAACTAATTTCCATAGCCTGAACAGAACAGATTTTCTAGTACTGTTATTTTTTGTAAATATTATAGTTATTTGTTATAATTCTTGGCGCTATTCAGATAATAACCAGACTTGTGATTAAAGATATTATCTGAATAAAGATTATCTTATCTTATCTGATTTTAACATAAACTGAAAATACTTGGATCTAAACCGATAACTTTTGGAAATACTTTATTTGTTGTTAAGTAATCTTAAAAGACATTTCTAGCTTTTCATTTTTGTTGTCAATTAGTTAAAAACTATTTCTTAATGTTCTGGAATACTCAGTAAAGCTATAGCTGACTAGTCTTTTATCTAATATTTCATAAGCAAATCTGTCAAAAGCCTCACTCAAGTCTATTAATGCGACACTATTTTATATGATTTTCTGACTAATAAAAAAAAGAACTTAAAATAATAGTACAGCATCGGCTTCTCTAAATCCAAACCGATTCGTAAACAAAATACTGGTTTTTTATATAATTGTTTATTAGATAACTTAGCAAACCCTTCAAAAACTTTTTAAAGTGGCTTGGTTATTGAAATTGATCTGTAATTTCTTGGGCCCTTTTAATATAATATCTTTAGTGACAAAAAATAGTATCAATATGCAAAATTAACAAAAATGCATTCTATTTTTATTTTAAAATAATATTGAATTCAAAAAACTTTTAAACATATCCCTGAAGTCTCTAAAACTTACAATTTTGTTAATGTTTTTAAGGTAAATCTTTGTTGATTTTATTGTTCCGAATGCTTTGCCTAGGATTTTTGGACATCATTGAAACCGTTTTACTGTATATGACATATAATATTAAATTATAAATTCGATTAAATGTAATATATAAATTTAGAAAAGTAATATATTGTTACCTGAACTTTTAAAATAGGTCATAAAAATGGTCGAAAGTCAAAACTTTTTACAAAAATTCAAGATTTGCATTCTTGAAAATGGTCGCTATTATCGTAAGCGTTAGATATTTACATAGTGCCTAATACATTTGTTTATGAAATTATAGGTATACATTGTACATTATGAAAGCATTTCAAATACGAACGAAAGCGCTTTTAGATTGCAAATAACATAATTAATATACACAACTTTACGTTTGAAATTAGCATATTTATTTAGGTGAAATATTTTCTTTCATTTTTTTCAACCTAGTATAAATGAGTTATATTTAAATATGCTTTGCCATGTTATCAGTGACGTCAAACTTGGGGTCTAGGGGGGCTAAAACACCCCCTGTTTCTTGAAAGCTGAAATTTGTGAATATAATGTCATTAAGTTTTTTAATTTTCTCTTTTTCTCATTCTCATTGCATTGTAACACTAATTATTATGCAATTATTACAGTAACTACTATACTTTTAAAAGAACTTCCAAATTTATTATGTTAGAAAAATTCCAATAAGTTACTGAAATTTTTTATATCAATGCTTGCAGTAATTATTCATGCTACAACTGTTTTTTTATACCCAAGTAAACATTTTGGCTATAAACTGAATTGTTGAGTAATTTCAGCAAAAGTAGAATAATGAATGTTGAAAATTTTTTCCCAAATTTTAAGTGTTAAATATTGAAAATTTTGCAAAACAAACCTTTTGTCATTATCACATCAAGAAATGTCCTACATTCCCTCAGATTTGAAGTATATTTCTGGAAAGAGGCTGCATTTAGATATGAGAAGTAACCTAAAAAACTGAGACTTTCGGGCATTATTAAAATAAAATAACCAATCCAAAATAATTTTTGCTAAACATAATTCCACTTTTTTTGAATTGGCGAATATCTTAACTCAGGCAACTGTTGCAGGATTTCATATATGGAATTGAAAATATTATTTATAAAAATTAATTATTTACAAATTAATTTTCTGTTTTTGCTTAGTCAATGTGTATGACTTATAGCATAAGAAAACTAAAAACACTAAGAGAATGCTGCAAACAGAATATTTGTGAAAAGACTCTGGACTGATAGCTAATTTTTACAAGAAATTTTTTTTCATGAAAGTTTACTTGCGCACAGAAAAATTTCAATTTTTGTTTGAATTTTTTACGAAATGTTTTACACATTATCAAAATGAATATCTAGTATATTTACTAGTAGCTTGAACAATGAAATTTATTCAAGGAAACATGCTAAATATTGAAATTGTGGGGGATTATAAACAAATGCCAGTGACTAAAAATGTACCAGTATAATCAAGGCCAAAGCATTGTCAAAATTGTCATGCACTTATCTCCAAACCTATTGGATATTTGGAGCCATAGACACATCAATTGGTGATTGCGCTCGAAAACAATGTTGAAATTAACTAAAGCGTATTGCTCTGGTTGAAATGCTTGAAAATTTCGATGTTTTAAAGCAGTTAAATACTCTCTATGCCTAATGTTCCTGTAATTCTAAAGCTTATGACTCATGGGGACTTGATCAAGCGAGGCTTATACCATATTTGAAAATCGCGACATTCTCTATACAGTGGTGCTTCTGATTTTGTGAGTTACCAACGCTTAAATTTTTTTCAAGAAATAATAAATATTAATAAGAAATTCCAAAGCTGTTTAAGGTTAATGGTAATTAATTCTTTACACTTGCTAACATAAAAAATTTTTCAAGGGTCAAGCACCTCTAATTTTTAAGGGGCTTGGTGCTACTGCATGTTATTCTAATACAATGTATTTTATATTTGCACCAGATAGACTTTTACATCAATAAAAAACCTTTAAAGAAACACAGATATTTAGATTAGCATTTAATGCATCGTTAATAAAAAATATTCACCTTATCACTATACAGAAGTAGAAGTATTTAAAAAAATTCTAAGTAAATTAGCAGTGCATTGCAAATTTATATTCTATTTGAAACTTCTTGTATAGAAAATTGATGTATAACTATTGGTTAACATATAGTCCAATCAGATTGAAACTGATAACTAAATTCCTAATTTCAAAATTTTCCATTGAATCCACACTAATTCCATAGAACTGGATTAGACTGCATAATATTCAAAATAGAAACCCTATAATGCCTTATAGCCCTGTAAAAACTGTATATGATGCAAGCAGTATTATGAAACTGTCTATTTTCAAAAGGTTCCTCATGCAGTTACAGGCAATCTGATTAATAAGACAACCCAATCAATGATTACTACCGGCACTACCGGATCAACCACATTAAATCTTATTTCTCTTTTATGACACATTTGGTTTGTCTTGATATAGTTTCAATTATCAATCGGCTCAACCGTCAAAATTTTCCGCGGATGGCTGACCTAAAATATGTCGGCGGCGGCTCAGTCGGCTGGCGCCAAGCTCTACTTGGAGGAGGGGGCGCCCATCCGCCACCTCCTTGGCTTAGCCCTTGCCCCACGCTTTCCACCTAACTTCTTCAATGTCTCCATCTGCTTCAGTAATGATTTTCTTTTAACTAAAATAAAAATAGTGCTATGGCATTCCTTTTAAGCTATTTTGTAATAAATGCACACCTCTGGCATGAGACGAAATTGTCCACTAATGGTTTTCTTTAATAATATTTAGAAAAAATAGTGCTGGGCTTCATATTTAACTGATTTTGATGTACTAAATCATCTTCAGATATAAAAAATGTGTGGGAATTTATAAATTTACAATCGACTACACTTAATATAACAGATATTTCATGCATGCTCTAAAATAAATGTAGAAAAGAACTAGTATTTTTCTGTTTGTTTAATAATTTCGACTTTTCGGCATGGTTAATAAATATTGCTTCTGCGATTTTAGTATTAGAGGTTTTCATGATTATATCAAAATTTTCTGATCTTGGTTCATGTATATCTGTATACACTTCTGATCTTAGGTGTCCCAAAATGTGTTTATTAATTCTTGTTATAAAATATCGCTCAGTTTCTTCGATATAGAAATATTTACATTCTGCACAATCATATTTACATACAATTGAAAAACTAGACATTTTTGGATATTATCTTTGTTCGGGAAAATATCTTTAAACAGTATAATATTAGTGTTATCATTGATTTCTTAAGTGCTTTATTAATGGTCGAAACATTTGATTTAAGTTTTTTAATTTTTGAATCGGTGTATGGTAGTTTCAAATAAATAGCTTTCAATACGTCTCTTACTTCATGTCCTTTATATGGAGATAGAGAAAGTGGATTCCAAATATGATAAAGCATAAATGCCTTCTGGTCGACCAGAGACCATGATGCTGTCTGCCTAAATAGAGTACAAATAACTATTTTACAATCTGAGCATCTGCATTATTATATTTATTTAGAAATAGAGACCATTAAATCATGTAGGGGAGACCATATATGCAAATAACTAAAACCCAGGTTAGGGCTAATCTTATCACTTTTTGTTTATGTATTCAACACTAAAATATTATGACCAAAATGCTACATTCCATGCAAATGTCAGTTTTGAAAATCAGTTGATTTTTTATGATTAATATCATCAATAATTTTCAAATATGCTTGCAACTTCTCACAATAAAGTTTTTGAGTTACAAAAATTTCAGACCCCTAACCTTAATATTTCAATATTTCAATTAAAGATTATATTTATACAGTGATAAATAATTTACATAAAACCAAGTGAAAATATAAAAAACAATTTTTAAAATTATTAATCAAAACACAAGCGGTTTATAAATGTCAAATATGACATTTTGATTCAAATCATGCCAATGGAGAAGGTAGTCTACTATTTCGCATTTAATAAACTAATAAGAAATTATGCTGAGCCTTTACTATTAGCATCAGCAATTCATATATAGCTAAAGCAGTCTGAAATCTATCTGGCTCAGAACAAGTTCCAATCAGATAATAAAGGTGAGATTTTCAAGTACATTTGACAAAAATAAAAATAAATTGTATATATATATATATATATATATATATATATATATATTGTGACTTAGCAATGTAAAGGCGCATTGGGCCATAAACATTGTAATTTGATGTAAAGGTGAAGATTTTCTGACCCCATGCGCACTGGGTTTCACGTGAAGCCCATGTGGGAATGCCTACACCAACAAAAATTTGAAAGAAGTCAGCTAGCAGAATTCCCGCAACAAAAATTATCAGAGAAAATGCGTTTTCTAGCATGCAAAGCATAAACTTTTTGTTCTCATTAGGGAAACAGTATTATGAGTTTAAAAATATAAAATATATGACCTATACTTTATCAAACATGACTTTTAATAGATTTTGCATTAAATGGATTTCAGTTAAAACATTAATATCATATTCAGTTTATTGTAATGGGAAACCTACATATTTTTGATGTTCATAATGCTATATTTGAAGTTTTTGTTTAGGAAATTGATTATAATTATGAATATGCAAATTTTAACGTGAAATTGAGGAAATTTTTTTATAATTCAAAACCAAACACTGAAAAAAATTATTGTTGTTATTTAAGAACTCCAAATTGCTCCAGTGTTCCATATTGGGAAGATTGACATCTTCAATTCCAGAGTATTGAGTACAATATTTCTGGTATTTATTCAAATACCAAATGTAAATTTGGTATATGAGCTGTGCAGGTGCCATTGGTGTCCATATTTTGGATAACAGAATACCACATTCACTGAATAATCTTTCTATAATTGCCACCAAATTTGGACACCAAGAATGTTCCTTACTATTTTCTGTATTATGAGTAAATCATTTGCTGAATTCCAATACTGTTTTGCTTCTTTATTAGAGGGTTCCGGAGTTTCTTAACACTAGAAAGCCACTTTGCACATCTTAAAGGCATTTGTAGTGCCTCATGTAATGAGAATTTAAATAGAAAAACAGCTTATTTTGTTTTCTTGCATTTGCTTTTGTTTTCGTTAGTTTTACTTTAATGGATTAATTCTGACAACTGCATGAATTTAACATATAGAATCGTCGGACTTTCTAGTGTTAAAAATAATCAAATTTTTTCAGCAGTTGGACATTGCTAAATGGCTATTTTTCTTCTTCTTCAACATTATTATCGTCAGCAAATATATCTTGAAGTTTAGAGTTTTTGAGATTTTTATATGAAATGAATTATGACATGGTATGAGAACAGTTTTGCGAGCTGTTTGTTGCAAATACATGTGGTGAAGCGTTTGTGCCACATTTATGCTTAGGAGAAGGACTTTGTTTTGTGTCACATTTGTGGAATGGCCATGAAAAGGAAGAAAATTGGAACTTTTATAACTAGCACATTCTCTTACTTGAAAAATGAAACTGTTAGCCTCAAAAGCATGGAATCTCAACACACCATTATGATGCTGTGAAAATGATTATTGTACTGCCAGCAATAACTCCGGACGTTGAATAAACTCTTTTTCAAAATTATATCATATCTGCCGTTTTGTCTAGGTAGGGTTTGCAACTGAGTGGGATCGATCAGAGAATTGCTCAAACTTTATGCAGTTCCTGAAGCTTTATGGACTGGACGATTCAATTGTTAAAATTTGGCTTGGAAAGAATGGAGCCAATTCCGTGGCGCATGACATGCAGAATGAGTTGGTCCAGATCATAGGCGCCGTGAGCGGGGGCAAGAGAGGGCCCTCTTTTCATGGTGAGTTGATTGAATTGACTAGATTTTTATCAAATGGAAATTCCGAATTTCTTTAGTAGGCCTAATATTTGATTTAAAAAAATTTAAATTCATTTTTAATTCTGATGTATATAAGATAAATTATGAATTATACTATTAAGAATACATAAAATGCGCAAGTAATTTTTTTGGCGAATAAAAATATTTTTATAGATCGATATAAAAAGTCTTTAATTCCTTAGCGGTTAGACAATGCTAAAATAAATTTCAGTTAAACGAAGTATGGGGTAACAAAGTTAGCCCAATTTAAAAAAGCCTAAAACTGTATAAATAGATTTTTACATATGAAAATTTGCAAATTCCTTCTTTAGCTTTTAAGCAAAAGTAATTTTTAGACGCTTTGCCTAAAAATCTTATTTAAATTTGCTAAATATTTTTACAATTGGTCCAAGAATTGGAGGCAGAGTAAATTTATAACCGCTACCCTCCCCAAGGCTCACATTTTCAAGAAGCTTGACACGCTGACGACATGCATTTGGCCCAGACAATAATATTTCAGGCTGAATTCGAACATTTCAATTTATTTCCCCGCAATCATTTCAATTAGTTTTGCCTGCAGTAAACATGCAATAGAAAAGGAAAGAGGAATTAGATTAGATGCGTAGTAATTTGTTTAATTTAGTCAGGGGATAACATGTTAATATGTATATATATATATATATATGTA
>CABFPE010000308.1:630666-651820 GCA_900660155.1 Hofstenia miamia
TATATATATATATATACTATGGACATACATATAGACTAATCTTGGCACATATTTTCAAATTGAGGATTATAACCAATTTTCTACAGATGGTTTCAGAATATACTTTGGATAATATAAAATGGAAAAAAGGTTGGGAAGCTAAAACTACTTGTGCAAGTTTCTTTGCATTGCCACAATTTCAGTAATATAAACGTATCAATGAAACACTGTTTCTAAATGTACAAATAAATTTGAAAAATTATTATCGAAAAAACTCTCTTCGCTTACATTTAAAGATAGCAAGTGGAGACACTAATTTAGAAATTTCCATTTTGAAGACGGTATTGACGAGTGCACAAATTTTTTCTAATGTATGGTGTATATTGTACATTTTTTGTATACATATATCATGTTTATGTGGTTGTAGTGCATATAGCAAGATGGCACAAGATATACTAAGTCAATTAGAAATGGAGGTAAAATAAACTCAATTAAATTTCAAAATAATTTTGTATCAATGCTACAAAATTCATCCACTAGAGGGCTAACAAATCTTAAATTAAATTTCATGTAATGATACGGTATTGAAGGTTATTGAAGATTTCAATAGCAATTTTTTCTAGCAATATATTCATGATATTTTCAAAACCAACAAAAGATACATCGGTATTAGATGCAAAATAGTTTTATTAAACTTACTAAATAGACATTATTAAAATTGAAATTACTTGAACTGTAATTTATAGCTAAGTTTGCAAAATTGCGAATAAATAAAATTTATGTAAGTTGAAAAATTGAAATGCATTGACATCGTATAATATAGATTTTCGCAATACCAAATCTTTAAAAAATAGCTAGGGAATATACTTTCATTAATCTACCTCACTTTTGCAAAATAGACAGCCCGTGATTCCAGTAGTAATAGTACTTTTCAAATTATATTAAAAATAGTATTATTTTTCAATTTAAGAAAACCATTGTTATAACGTCACGGGGCGCCCTAACCAATGCCCCTTAAATATGCCTTATATTATAAATAGAAAGCAATAAAGAATGGTCAGACATATTTCAGTTTTAAAATGGTAGCTGTATTTGGAGAGATAATTGCTAAATCACATTACTAAAAACGACCATATTGTAAATCATATTTTAGGAATGAACGTTACTGAACCAAGATTAGAGGAGTTTTGGGAATACCGGCTTTCTCGCCATGTAAGCTTAAGTGGCATAATTCTCACTACAGTTGGTGTACTTCTCAATATATGTTCATACCTTACGGCTTCAAATTTTAAGATAAAAAACTCGTCGATTACGTTAATAAAGTGTCAAGCAATTTGGGACTGTATTGCCATTATTCACGATGGATATATAGAACTGGGAGGAAGCTATTACGATTTCAATGTTCAAAATATTAACAGATATTCTTGCAAGGTTTGTGTTTTTGGCATTAAGGAATTAATAAATCAGAACGTAAAATAGAAGCATTCAAATTTAGATACAGAATTCATTTTATAAACAAAATTGTTAATTATTGTTGAGATTATTAGATAGATTTACGTTATTGTACAAATGCAATTTTTCATGAAGATATTTATAAAAAATATTAAATGAGAATTTTCAAGCAACTCTGTCATAGCTAAACTTCATTACAACCAAAACCAAATATTTTTTTAAAAATGAATTAATCATTTTAAGTTTCATATTTAAAGGTTAGGAACATAAGCATGGTTATTCGAATTGCAAGTGGGCATGTGAAGAGCACGCCCGAGAAATGCCTTCAAAGCTAGACAATGTGTAGAAAATAAATTATGAAAAATAGGCAAACTAAACAGATAATAATAAATTAGTTTGAAAAATCTAATTAAAACTGCGAATAAAATATACAAAAAATTGCAAACCAATTTTCAATCTTATTGAGAGATATTGCTATATTTTATTAAAACTATTATCTTAAAAATTTGGTCCTTTTCTTTTCCAGCTGACTGAACTTGGAAACAGAGACAATTAGGCAAAATCACACTCTAGCCATAATAAAAAAAGATTGTCATGCCAAAATAGTGGCTTTGAGTTTCAGTTAATTTTAGTTTTAAGTTGCAGTAATAATCTTGAGTAGAGGGATTTTCAGGAAAGGCAAAATAGACTCTAGTATAAACTAAAAATAAAAGCTTAAATCATGAATGTAAGGTGCGTAGTTGCACCTCAATAGTTGCTACTGCCGTGGGATTTCCACCTCCTGACTACCTGAACATTAGGAACAGAGAAAACTTAAAGATTTTTCAGAAGTGTTACATTCCAATGAAAAATAGGGATCTTTTCAAATAATTCTGGCACCGGATTACACTTCTCTTCAATTTATCAAAGTTATGTTCGAGCACATTCACAAATGCCTTTTACACATCTCCTTTGAGAAAATTGCCTAACAATTAGGAAAAGTTGCTTTGCTCTTCATAAAGGACACAGGCAGTTTTGGGTTAAAAGTTTGGAAAACATTTTCTTGGAATTTTACAATACTTTCCTAGAATAATGTTACTTCATTATCATAAATTATCTTATTTATTTAATAAAGCTACAAATTTCGAGAAATTAATTCATGATATAGAATACTGCTATAAAGCAGAAGAAGTACATTGCCAAAATATTTTCGTAAAAAATTGAATTTTAAGAAATATTCTTAACTAATTAAAAAACATAAGTTATTCCAACCAAACCTTAGAAAAAAGCGATGGAAAATATTTGAAATACAGACTCAAACAGTAGCACAAAATTCGTCTTACTTTACTAAACACAATTTTGATTCATTTCAATTGTCAAAAATAAGAGAATGTTACATCATTATCCTTTATATCGTCGATAGATGGCATTCAAAATTATTAATTTTAAATTTCTTCAATTGCTATGCACTATTCTCACATAGTGAATTGTCGTGCATAATAATTGAATTATACTTTGAATAGCAGAATGAACAGGTTCAATGTTTCGACAATTGAGTTCATGTATCCGAAAACAAACTATATATAAGTTCTTATAAAGCAATTTTAAAAAAAGTTTTGATTTGAAGAAACATTAAAATATATTAACCGTAAAAGAACGCTTGCACATCAATAAAAACTATTAATCTGTTGCATTAATGCATTTTTATTTCATATATCTTCGCTTTTAGTATACTATCTTAACCAGAAAATCATGTTATTACGACCATACCGCAAGTACACATTTTTAGAGGTTCTAAGGCAAAATTCTGTTAAAACGAAATGTAGAGATAAATCTTTAAAAGTTCAATTCCGAGATGCACTATAAACTTTCCAAACCATGTATCATCTTGTTACACAAACAGCCTTCAAAATCAACAATCATTTTTTAACAATGAAAATATTGTTAAAATTTTTTAATAAAATTATAAAAATTTCAGAAGAAAAATTAAAAAAATTTGTTATCCAAACAATCACTATTAGGAATATCAAACAAATTAAGCGCATTGACAGATTTAATTTGACATTTGAAATTTACGTCCTTTAAGTAAGTGTGCATATTTTAAATTTTGTAAATATACATGTACAGAGGCGTACCCAGGATTTTCTGAGGGGGGACATCATTTTTGAAAATATTGAGAAAATAGCCCCTAAAAAATGCATTTCACGATCCTAGATTTTAAATTTTTCAATTTTTTACGAAAAATTTTTTGATTTATCCAGTCAAAATTAAATTTGGAAACCTGACGGGGGGACATTCCACCATGTCCCCCCCTGGGTACGCCACTGCACATGTATGGTAGTTTGTAGTATTTGTTTGTTTGTTTATTTTAACAATAAATTTGCTTGACTCAAATATATTGTATTAAATAATTGCAATTCGCATTTGACTTACAAAACTTTGAAAAAAATTCTTCTTTAAAATGTGTATTTTTGTCTCGTAAGAGAATAGCAACTACAATAGCGTATTCTTGTTTGGATATATTTTCCGATCACAATACTTCCATTATAGAATTTGTTCAATTAATAATAAGCACATCATTAACTTAAATCATATTATATTAACTATGTGGTTAAGCATTTCGCATTTATAAAATATGCTCAACGACAGATTAAATGCGAATTTAATAGGATAATTTGTAATTTTCCATAAATTCTGTGGTTTTAATTAAGATTATACTGTTTAGTTAATTAAACCATATGTTACTAAGGAAAGATTGTATTACACTGTTCATAATTATCATAATGTTCTGATTAAGTTCAAGTCCTTGGTAACTTTTAAAGAATTCTACCATGTTTTTTTTATTTAAATGCTAAATTTTTTCATATAGTACATTTAGATTTGTTATTATCATAGTTGGGCCAGCTCTCTTTGTGCGATTTACCATATGATGGTTCTAGCCGTTGATCGTGTGGTGGCAATCCGCCATCCTATATGGTACAGAGAGAATGGAACTCCAAGCATGGCCAATAAAGTTAGCATGGGTGTCATCTTGTTTTGTTACTCAATTACATTCATTAATCTTTTCAAATTTGACGTGATAAATTCGGTGTGCACATTGGATGCATCTGCCATATTCACCTTTTGGTATTCCAGTGTCCACGCAGTTTTCATCTTTTTGGTTTTCCCACTGTTTGTTGTTTTCTCCTGTAATCTATACTTCATCTACACACTGCGAAAAAGAAAGCGCGACAACAGCACTGAGCGGCGTTTGACAATAATGCTGTTGACCAATAGCAGTGCGTTTTGCGTTCTGATTTTAACAGTTGCTTTTCTCATAATCATATTTTTCAACATTAAGCCAGTAACTCTCCTCGATGTCGCGAAAATACTTCTCATTGAAAAAACTCAGTACATTCTAGGAATAATAAATTCTTCAATCAATTTCATTTTGTATTTTGTCAGTGGACCTATGTTTCGAACAGAATTCTTTAGACTTTTCAAATCATCAAAAACACCATAATTTGTTTATTATAGCTTGTATAAAAATTTATGAATATTTAAATGTAAATTTATTTATTTCAATGATTTCTGTACTTGATTTGTACCTAAGAATTTACTTAAATTTTGGAATAAGCTATGAAATTAAAAGCATTTCAAATTTTTTATTAAATAAGTCAATTAATGAATTAGGTACTTCAACTAGAGTATATGTTTTGGAGATTTTATATCATTGGTAAAATGGTACTAGTACACTTTACTTGCAGGTGCTATTTTGTTATCTATAGATTCAGCAGCAATCATTATGATGTTAATCATATTAAATTTACAGAATTATGCATGTATATTATTGAAAATGTGTGGGAATTTTATTTATATATTATTATGTCACCATTGTCCAACATTCCATCTCCCTTAGAAATGTAATTGCAAAATAAGATTAAAACTATAATAACTTCCAGAAGTTTTGAAAATCAATGAAACTATCTCCTTTCGAGAGGAGCTGTTAACTAATTCTAATTACTGAATATATTATTCCTGTTTTTCATTAGAAGATATTGATCTGCGTTGCTGAATATAGTTTTGTTTTTATTAATGAAATTCATCAAGCATTGACATAGACGTTGTTTATCCACATATTGATGATACAATAATCATTCTTTGTTATGAAATGAGATCATTAATTTATTCAATAGAATTTAATTTATGGAATAACTAACAATCAAATAAGAAAACTTAAAGAATTAAAGAAGATTTTAAAAGAAAGCTTACTTCAAGATCAAAACAACTTTGGATATTCGAAAAAAGTAATAAGTGGGGAAAATTTTGATTTTTTATTTGATTATTTATTATTTTTATTTCATTTTGTTTTATTTTATTTTATTTTAAAAGTTTAGCTTATTTTGTAGCTTAATTTGTACTATTAGTGTATATTTATATGATTATACAAAAGTTACAAATGTTTTAATAAAGCTGTAAATGAAAAAAAATTGCTGTCATCCCTGTTTCATAATCTTTGTGTACATGTCTGATGCTACCAATTTTCGAATATTTCGTAAACCAAAGTTCTATCCATGTTTTGTAATTCATTTTAAACATTTATGAAGAGTTTACATATATATATAATATATATATATATATATATATATATAAGTTTATTGAAATATTAACTAAAGGACCTAAGAATTAATGCGGATATATAATTTATATGGAGAGTTTTCTTTGTATATTGAACAAAGAATTAATGAATATAAGAGAACGTATTTGTATTTGTTATTCTGAACTTGAAAGAAAACAGGTGTAACCAATACTTGAGAAGAGATGTCAAAAAAATATTGCATTGTACAATTACTAGGAATCAAGAACGAAACAATAATTAAAAAGTTAAGTGAAGTTTCATGTGAAAAGACGTGAACTTTTGTGGATGCAATCTTCGAGTAATGCAAGCATTAGGATCTAGCTTACCAATCATCACTGTGTAATTGACTCATGGATCGTCGCAGTTCAACCTCTGGACTNTATATATATATATATATATATATAAGTTATGTTCATATTTATGTATTTAGGATGGATTGTCTAAAGCCTTTATCATTTTATTTATCTAAAGTATACAAAGGTTAACAACATATGAGTTATTAAGAAAAAAATTGTCTTTAGGAATCGATAATATATTACTATAATGACATAAATTAGAATTAATTTTAAATAACATAGATTATATAAATGAGATCCTACTTGTTAAAAGAATCGAGCTTGAGAACCTGGCGAAATTTCTAACTAATTGTCGAACATTTCTCAAGGTGGCGAACAACCTTCAAGTTTGAAATGAATATTTACACGCGAGTGGTTTTGAAATGCGTAAAATTAGATTTGCATTGTAAAAACATTTAATAATGTAAATTTCGAATTTAAAATGAAGTTAAAAAAATGCAGAAATGACACTAATATTTGTTGATATAGCGATGAAATATGAAAGTTGATGTGATTAAAATATTGAAACCCAACAAATTATAAATTACTGATTTAAAAATATAGCATTTATACTCTCATAGTTCTCTCCTTGAATTTATAAATCTATTAGCTTAAGCTTTGATAAATAATTTACAAACTCAATATAGCTCATAAGGCAACTACTGCATTGTACATTGACTTTTGGTGGAAAAAATTAGACAGCATATACTTAGGGAGACTAGCAGCAAAGTTGATACTTCAGGAAATGGTAATTATTACAATGATTATCTATGACTTTTTTGAGATTCTTACAAAGCTAATGCGACATATTAATGAGCTGAAGCATTTCTTGCCAATTTTGTTGTATAAAAATTTGAATGTCAATATCACATCATCCACTAGAGGTAATGTTCATCAATCGTTTTCATATAAAAACAGCAGCTAATTCTGTCCATTTTTATTTTAGATTATTATTTGGAATTTGAAATGAATGCTGATGAAATATATTGAGCTGTCCACATAAAAGATTTTTGAAAGAATTCCCTTGGAGAAATCCGGATATCGATTTTCCAAACATCGATTTGCATTTAAACAAACCATAGAGTTGTTGATTTCAATGTTGGTTATCATAATATTATTTGCATTCTGAAATGGTTTCTGTGATGAAGATGCTACTAAATTAAGAAAAAAAATTGGACGATCCCCAATTTTTTTCGGTTGCCCTGTAAATACTTCCAACATTTACATGCGAAATCATCCTGGAAAAAAAGATGAGGTAAACTCAAGGTAAACTAACATGTCGATCACGACAAACTAACAAGTATGTATAGTCCTACACCATCACTGTAGATCATAGTTTTAATAAACGTTTTACATTACATTTATTATACACGTTTTTACATTTACATTAAAAATACTATGGGTGTGGGGCGGTGGTGCATTGCTTATGCCAAAAAACACTAGTTCTCGCATAAACAATTGTGATACATGTTACAATGTCTTACAAGAAGAGGATTCGATTTATAACTGTTATTCATGCACGGATAAATTTCGTCTTACGAAATCATGCCGTTGTTTTATTGTTGAAGAGCTGCTCAAGATATATCCTGATAATTTTATCACTTTCTGCAATAATTGTGGGAATAAGAATAAGAAAGAAGAGTTTATTCATAAAGTTCAAGACTCTTGTTTGGATTTGTCGTGTAAGGAAGTTTTTTCTTCTTTCATAGAGGCAACTAAGAACTTGCTTAAGGAAAACTATAAAAAATTTAGAAATCTATTACAAAATGTTCAATCCCTTTTAGATAAGATAAACATGAATATAAACATCAATAGGGACAAGCAAGATAGTAATGAAAATAGCTATAAACGTCGAATAAAATTAATTGCAATCAAAGAATCGGAGAGTTCTCGGCAAGCTGATATGCTGAATCACGACTTCAATTCTGTAAACCGCATTTTTTAACGTTTTTAGGCATTGAGCATGAAAATATTTACATTATGTCTTGCATCGGTAAATTCAAAAGTGGATTCCACCGTCCTATCTTAGTGGATTTGGGATCTGAATGGGTTAAGCGTCACATTATAACCCAAGATTACAAGCTTAAAGACAGAAAATATTCGTAAAGGCTGATCTAAGCTTCTCAGATCGTGAGCTAGAAAAATGATTCTTAAGAAACGTTATGGACTTGTGACAACTGGAGGAATCGATAGATCTCGTCTTTGAATCAGGAATTTGAAATTCTACCAAGACAATATTGAAGTAAATATTGCTTCCCCAAGTAACTAACTATCTTTAAATTGTCATTATACTAATTGTCAGAGTTAAATGAGCTTAGATACACGTCTAAGTCTCCTTTCAAACGTAGTTTCTCATAACTGTGAAATTGTTATTTTGAGAGAAATCTGCTATCCGCTTCTATAATAGAAGCATTATTCCCAAACTCTCGACTTTTTGAAGTTCTAGAAGTGATCTTCCAAAGTCTAAAAAACATACTGGCTCATTACGAATTTGTATGCTCTACTATAATTTTACTTCATTCATTCGCCATTCTTATGATTTGTCTCTACATTCCGCCCAATCAAAGTCATTACAGACCTGATGCTTCGACAACTGTTAGTTGCTTAGATAAATATCTTCATGAATTTCGCTCGTTTCTCATAGAATACTCTATTCCTGATAGCAATGGTCACGTCATTCTCTGTGATGGCCTACATTTCCTAGATACTTATTGGGAATCCATGCCATCACCTCATGATTTTGATAACACCATACTGGATAAACTGATTGAATTTAATCTTATACAACTAATTGACCTTCCTACTAATGTTAGTGGTAATATTCTTGATGTTGTTATGTCGAACTCTAATAACCTTGAATGTTACGATTATACCACCGCAAGAGACAGTTTCTCTGACCATGCTATTATATTTTCTAGAATAACTTTGATGTCAAATGCTCTTAACTTTTAAGAATTTAATCAAAATTATGATGAAACTCCGATTTTGTCATACACTCAAGCAAATTCTGAAGATTTTTCCCAATGTATTAGACACTGCTTTATTTTCCTTTGAGATCCTGCTGGAAAATCTTAGGATATGAGTGGCATGATAAACTTTTTTCTATAATCTATAACTTTATTCCAAGAAAGCGACTGAAATGATATTGTTTGCCTAAATTTTTCAGTTCACATACCATTCACTATCCAGAAAAGTCAATACTGCAAAACGCTTATATGCAAAAATTCCTCGTTTCAACCATTTTATTAAATACAACTCCCTCACTACTGAACTTTTTAATTCAATTTAATTGGACAAAGTAATATATTTTCTGACAAGAGCAATATTAATCAATGTTATAGATTCCTTCAATCTTTTTCCTCTTCAAACCAGCGTTGTTCAATATTTCTCAATGATATTATTGCCAATAGTGATATTGAAGTTGCTGACTTATTTAATAGTTATTTTATATCGGTATTTTCACCTCGAGCTGAAGCAATCACTCCACTTGTATATAATCCAGATTCACTTTCTAGCATTCGCTTCAATATGAGAGATATAGAAAAACCACTCCTCGATTGCAAACCAAATGGTTGTAGTCCCGATAACATACCTGGATTCTTTCTTCATAATTATGCCACTGTCTAAACACGGCATGTTACTAGATTTTTTAATCATATTCTCAGTAAAAGCATTTATCCTCAATTTTGGAAGTTTACCAATACTGTCCAATACATAAATCTGGATCTAAAAATGTTGTATCTAATTATCGGCCCATTTCCTTGCTACCGAAGAGCTCCTTGATATTTTTACCCCTTAATTCGTACTAATTTGACTGATTTACAATTTGGAGCTATAAGAAAACGATCCACAATTTCTCAACTCTTAATTTTCATGGACTACATTTATTCCCATTTCGATTCCAGTAATCCCACAGCTGTTTTGTATTTGGATTTCAGAAAGGCTTTTGATTCAGTTCCGCATCATTTGCTTCTGCGTAAATTACAAGCGTTTAACATTGAAAGTGACTTAATCACCCCTAAACAATTAAGTCGTATAAATGGAATGTTACGTGATAATGGCGAAAAAAATCATTTATTGATGCTTTCAATTTATCAGTTTATTAATTGTAATTTACAATGGAAATTTCCACACTGCAATAAAATTATCTTATCTTACATTACAATATGTTATATTCGAGAAAATATATTATCAAACATGAATTTAAAAACAGAATATGCACAAAAAGATTAATGGATACATCCTTGAATTACTAAGAGTTCATTTGATTTACATTGTCTGGATTGCTTGGCGGTTACGGTGTTATGCGCATCGCTGGCAACCCTCTCCGACTTGGTCTGAGTCGCTGGAATGGCATGTGGTAACCCCGAGCAATCGATGAAAGAGAAAGGAATTGATTATTGTTCATCTTCCAGAGCAATAGAAGATCTGCGTTTTCGGGTAGAGTCTTTATGAGATTCTATTAGGTAATTTCATGTTCGAAATTACGCTGGAGCACCTTAACTCGCACATCCAGCAGAATACGTTTTGCCTTAAGCATTGCAGTGACATAAGAGACTATGTCAAATGAAGCAAGGTGACTTGGAATGTATTTCCATTGGAACAACCGCAGCAAGTTACAAAAGCGGTGTTTGAAGCCCAATATTGAAAAACCGCGCGGTATTCATCATAAGTGTTTTTGAATTATTTGGAATATATAAAATATATCAAAGGCGTACATGTACAACCAGACATAATCAAACTACTAAATATCTGTTTTATTATTGCTAGATTTTTGATAACTAGTGAAGTCGCACCGAAATTTACCCCCTAATCCTGAACGAATTTATTTTAAGGATCCCTTTTTTCACAAATACCATTTCAGTTGCAATTCCATTCGCACGCAAATTTTTTGGCATTGTAAAGTACAATTTTTACCTCGCTTTTCTGTTGTTTAAGAAAATTTAGTAAGAAATCGTTTCAACATATCGGTTAAATATAAATGTTCTAGTTTCTGTTAAATGAATCTGTTAAATTTAATAACATGGTTAACAAGGGTGAACGTGAGCTGGGGATACCTGCGCTGGTATGGGTGTGGGGTTTGGGGAAAGGTATTTAAAATTTTGCAGCTGTGCCTTTGGGTTGGGCATGATTTTACGTTTTATTCCTCATAGGCTGTCATCAATTGGCCTACATTAATATGAGGCAGTTCAGAGAGATAGTCAATGGTCTAAAATTTATTTTAATTCTACCTGTTTTGTGATCCTTTGCAAAATCTTGTTATAGACAAATGCTGCATATATTAAATCTAATAATGAAATCTCCACACTGAAATTGAAAAACTTTGAATTTAGATTTATTTTTCAACGCATTTGTTATAAATTCTAAAATATTCAACGGTTGGGGCCCATTTTTTAACACTGTTGAGTAGCAGTCCGTTTCTTAATTTTCCAGTGCCAATTCGTTTCTTAAATTTTTAATGGAATTAATATTTCAACTATGTCAATGTTTGGCGATAAGATAGTGTATTAACTTTAAAAGAATATTATATTTATCATAATCTTATTTTTTTGAGAAACAATATGTTATGATGTAAATGGTATACACCTATAAAAGTAATGTAAACTTTTTGAAATTCCGTTACAGACTAGTTTTGTGTTCATAGACCAAAGAAAATGAATTTCTCGAAAAAAAGTCTGTCTTATTGAAGAACCTACTAAGGAGTCACACATGATACATTTCAAAAAAAATTATTGAATGAGTATCATCCATTTTACAGTGAAAATGAAATTTGGTTATTGTTTGACCAGCCCCATTAGCATATATGACTGAGGGATGCGACATTTGTCTCATCAAAAGGTATATAGGCGGATAAACACGACTACCCGAGGGTAAACCCGTACCCGCTCAGCCCTAATTTGGATGCTTCAATAAAAAAAGAAAGGCTCGCGATTAACAAAGAAAATGAAAGAGGAGGCACTCTTCTATCTTGTGGTGCTTTCAAATTTCGGATAACTATTAGTATTTGTTCAAGAAATCATGAAAACTTTAACAAAATAGTTAGGCAGTTTAAACCTAAAAACGATATTGACATTATTTAATCAGTTCATTTTAAATATAATGGCATTAAATATTTATGATACAAATTCTATTTTAGCACCATCCAATTCCATGCATTATATATTATAAATAATATTCATTTTTTTGCTTAAGAATGTATAAAATATTCCAGAAAAAAATATGTATGTTCTTCCAAAGATCAGTTGAATTTGTAATTTTCACGGAATATATAAAAATTAAACAAAGTTTATACATCGTTTGTGCCGACGAAATATGTCTTCTCAGAGTTAAACGAGTCGGGTCGTTTCACACATATTGAAGTTGTGATTAAGTCGGGCCATTATTACTTACTTTTTTTAAATAGAAATCAGTAACTTAAACTAACCAGTAAATAATGAAATTTATGGAATTTTAATAAATATAATTCATCAAAAAATCAATTTCTCGATCATCAAATATTAGATGAATTTTTCAAGGCAAATGAAGTACTAATAAAATGAAATAAATATAATGTCATATTCAGTTAGTGGTAAATTTTCTTGAAGAGAAAAGCTGATAAAATGCTGATCGAAACAGAGGACCACTAATAAAATAGAATATAAAATTAACAGAGGAATTTAGAATTGATAAAATCTGATTTATGTTCTGTATGATTTGCACTGTTATAATTTCTCTATAACTAACGGGGTCAGCGGTATAGTTGATCACAACAAATATGGTAATAGCAGCCATTAAAACGCAGAAAACAATGCTATTTGTTAACAACATAAACGTTAATCGCTTTTCTGCGGAATTGACCTTTCTTGAACTACGCAACTTGTAAATAAAATACACATTACAGAAAAATACAATAGTAAATGGAAAAAAGAAAAATACCACAAATGCATAACTGGCAGTGTACAAAAATATAAAAGTACTGGTTGCATTAAAAATACAACTACTATTTATCAAATCGAACTTAAAGAGATTGGGTAGTGCGATCACATAACACGATATGGAAATGATGATGCTGACCTTGTAGCCCAGTTGCTTATTTCCATGGTTTTTGTACCACACAGGACAATAAATCGCCACCACTCGATCAATCGCTAGCGCCACCATGTGATAAATTGCAGCAAACCCTGAGCCCCATCGATGGAAGTAACACAACTAAGTTCAAATAATCAATGGTATTCGTTAATATGTAAATCTTAATTTAAGAATTTAATTAAATATACACTATATTCTTGAAGTATATGTAAAGCTACACTGGAGCCCAGTGATTGGACTTCCGCAAGAAAATACATGCTGTTAAGATGATTAGAAGCCATTGGCAAAAACTGTTAACAACAATGTTTATCGAATTTCCAGTTCCGTAACAAAATCGAATCGTTAAAACGTTTGCCAATATATTCAAAAACATATTTTTAGAAAACCTTTTTTTATTTAAAAAATTTGCAAAAATCATATATATATAAATATATATACATATATATTTACAAATATTTTTCAAACATTTATTTCAAAGACATATATATTTACTTACTTAGAATATATTTGTATACAAAAACAAATATGTAGAACTTGTTAAATGATATTCTAGAAATTTCTTAAAATATACTGTTTTCACCACTTTGGTTAGCATTGATATAATGTAAAAGATTAATATAAAAAGGTTTGTTCTTAAGATTGCTTAGTCAAATAAAAAAATGGAAATAATTCAAAGGAAGTATAAATGTCAGGTCTTTTCTAAACGTAAGGCGTAAGCAAAAATTTCTCGTTTGTATAATCCAATAAATCAGTAAAATGTGAGTTATTTTGCTAATAGAAATTTCCATATATACATAATATACCCTGCACTTTTGGAATATTTATTTAGAAATTAAATCAGAAATTGATAACTAAATTGTTCTTTATATCGACATTTACCTTGCAAATGTAGTTACTTATATTTGGTATGTTGTATTGAAAATAACTTCCTCCCATGCTTAAATAGCCTGTATCAATGATTGTCAAAGCGTCCCAAATTGCTTGACACCTAATGAGAGTCATTGATGAGTTTTGAAATTTGTAATTTGCTGCCGTGAAGAAGGCAAGAACGTTTAAAACAACGCCAAGTGTTGTTAAAGCCAAACCAGTCACGTTTAATACGCTAAAGAAATAATCGAAAATGTCTGTGGTGTTTGCCATCGTCGAAATAGAATCTGTATTACGGGAGAATTTCTAAATATATTAAAAATTTTATAATTTTATCTGAGATGTTATCCAGGGTGTCGAAAAACTCGCACTGTGCACAGAAAAGCCTGGGTTCAATGTAATATATTTAATGAATTTATAAAATCCAAGGAGCAAGTTTACACTAATTTCTTAGTTTAACTGAAAGCAGATGGTGCTGACGACCAAGTTTTCGCAATAATGACACGTATATGTCGGAAGTGCAATACGGCGTGAAGGATGTTTCCAGCAGGACATCCCAACCTGCTGCAATGTTTCCACTATGTATCTTCTTCAAAGATCCTTCGGAAACCACCTCATGTCTCAGGGGCTGTGGTCTGCTCGGTCACCTGATTTGATACCTGATGTACTTTTCTTATGAGACGCTAATATAGGAAGAGATTTTCGAGCTTCAAACAGCAATGAGGAACAGCATTGAACAAATTATTTCCCAAACTTCGAGGAATGTCTTCTTGAACATGCAAGATGCTTGAAAGTTGAAGTTGGATATTTCCAACATCGTTGTAACGTCTGCTAAGTAAATGTGTTTGCCATTTTCGGACACCCCGTATTTCGTTATTAGATAGGATAGATAGATTCTTATGCAAGGAAATATTTTTTTGCAAATTTTTTGTGAAATTATCGCATAAAAGAATAATCGATGAAAAAGTTGTACTGCATGCCAGAAAGGAAATAATTGTCCTTAAGTTTCAGTAATGTAAAATATCTTCTACAAACGCATATTTTAAGTGGGAAAGAAATGGGTGTTGTCTTCGATTCGTAAATTAAAACTTTATTTCATAATCTCAAAATGAAATTTCAATCCATCAAAATATATTGGCCCCACGTCTTGATATTGGTCTTGACTACTACCTAAATTCTGCTACAAAATTTTTAAATTTAACATTTACTGTTCACTTTATGTTAATTTTTTCAAATTTTATAAGAAAAATTTTATTTTTCATTGAAAATTTCAAATTTCATTAACAATCATAAGAAAAAATTTAGCACTGGCTAATAAAATAGAATTTAGGTTTAGGTCGAAACGTTAAATACAACTAACTGCCTTGAAGTCATTTTCGTTTTGCAAATATTGTCAAAGTATTAACTCTTACATTGTATATAAAAATATTATATGCGGGCTTCCTCA
This sequence comes from Hofstenia miamia, assembly GCA_900660155.1. NCBI lineage: Eukaryota > Metazoa > Xenacoelomorpha > Acoela > Hofsteniidae > Hofstenia > Hofstenia miamia. The sequence continues at coordinate 646,412 of CABFPE010000308.1, forward strand.
AATATTTTGTAGTTGCTTATAGAAACCTTACCTTAGATATATTTAGCGAGAATCGCTTTAAAATTATAAATATTTCGTTGTATATATTGCAATTTCTGTTTGTGAGACAATTGATTGGTCAACTATCGTCCAATTATTTCACTAAATACAACAATTTAGAAGCATACACATGGAAACAAAATTTCTACATGAACAATTCAAAATATCACTGTCTGCAGCCAAATTTATGGTACGATGTCTATCCTATTCCATAAGTAATTAACATGCAATTGTCGAATAAGCCAATTAGTAGTATTACGAATTTCCAATGCTTCAGTGATGCTACTGATACGTGATATGTGAATGCTATGCATATTATGAGAAAATAAAAAAAATTCTGTTTGAATTGTTTTAGAAATGATGGGGAAGAAATTGCCCCTTATTATGTATATTTTGTTGTTAAATTTTCTTTGAGATTTCTTGCTCTTGAAAATGTGCAATTTAAATCCCCTTTCATATAAATGCATATCGCATAGTGATAGGCCGGCTGAATTTGGAAGTACAGATGTGTCAACCAGAAATTTCAATTAGTTATATGATATTGATAGCCTTATGCCGTTCACAATGAGATTAATTTCCTAAATCTGTTTCGAACTATTGAATGGCTGAAGATATTAAAGGAAAGATTTTGCACTTACAGTATATTTGTGAATATACATATACATACACACATTTATATATATATATCTATACACATACACATACATATATACACATACATACATATATATATACATACATATATATATATACACATATACATACATATATATATACATACATATATATATACATATATATAAAAATACATATATATATATATATATATATATATATATATATATGAATACTTGGGAAAATATTAGAAATGAATCTCTAGGAGTATCTGAGCTTACCATTATTTTCTTCATCCTACTTCTCATGTATATCTTTCTTATGTTAAGCTAACAAAAAAATCTTCTAGTTTCCCATTGAAAAAAATCTCAATTGCATGTGATTCAAGCACAAGAATAAGTCTTCATAATTGCATGTTGGAGTTAACTCCAATAGATGTGTCCATTTAATGGGCTTTAAATATTACCTAACAATTTTGGATACATTTTCTCAAAAATATCTGCAAGTCGATTTGTTAATTAAATGTAACACCAGTAGAATTAGGTTTAAAGGCTATCAATCTTGAATGAGAGAGATATTTACAGAAAATGGCCAGAATCTTCAATTTAATATTACAATGCTGATGTTTATATAATCAATAAATTTTTAATGATATCATCAAGATCTTCGGAATGGATTGCTAGAATTAGCAGATATGTATATCAGACTTGTCAACAAGCCGACATTTACAAGCTCGTTTAAATTTTGTGTAAGTTTGGCTCGGCTCGGCTCGACACATAAAAAAAATATATTGCTTGCAGTTTTTTCTTTCATTTTTGAAAATTGTTATACATCAATTTTTCTGATTATGAGTAACTAAGGCTTTTTATATCTATATTGTGCTTGTCAGTCTCTAAATAAGATTTTTCTGAAAATCGATTAAATTCATTTACAAGGTCGGGGTTACTCAAGTGGGTGAATCCAAGATCTGGGTCCTGACGTTAGCTCCCGGAAGTATACCACTAAGGCCGATTTGATCGTGAGAAACCCCTGATGACCTCTGGCACGTAGAGTGCTGATCTGTGTTGAGCCTGATCAGCAGAGTGAAGCCGAAGGTCCAACTTCAGTTGAGAGAGTTACGCCTCCCTCTCTTTCGCTAATCAAGGCTTACTAACGGAAGTAACTAATAGAGCGCCTGCTGGCCGCTATAAAAGATCCGAGAACTATATTGAAATATGCGACACTGAATGCAAGACATCTAGTGGTATGAAACTCGGTGTAGAAATCATATCTACCTGTGATACAGCAGAGCTGCCTCACAGGAAGTTACAGTAAACGCTGGCCTAGGTCTATTTCATAGGCCAGAGACAGAGAGTTATCCTATTATGACAGCCTTATGAGACGCACTCATAAAAGCTGGCATCAGTAGCAGTCTTGCCAACAGTGTTACCACTGTGTCGCCGTCAGTCTATCCGAAAACAAAACAGATAGGCTTCTCGACAGTTACCCCCACACGTACATAGTACACTTTGTGACACCTTGGTCTACCCTGTTTAATGTCAACTGTAGATGCGGGACTCCATACCGCGACTCGCCCGTCGAGTCTTCGCTAAGAGCTCCTTATTCTGGTTCGGCTTTCGCTTTTCAGCTTGGCTGGTTGGTTTATCCAAGAACCACCACGAGGAAGTAGGGTTTAGGTACACTGCATTTTCGGTTCCCATTTACGAGTTATACTTTGTGTCACCAAAATACATATAAATGGTGTTTTAGGCATTCCACAATAAGCGAGAACTTTGATATGTATGCATTTGTACTTTTCCCGTTAATAGCGAAAATTTTTAGAACTGAACCTTTCAAGGGATTCACCATTAGACTATGGACTTTATTTCAGTGCTAGACCGTCTGGCTGTTGTGCGGTCAAGTGTGCTGCGAAAATATCTGTAAATTATTCTCAAATTGGTCAAATATGAAATATACGTTACTGCATAACTTTAAATAATACCATATGCAATTTGTATATCAAATTACGCCCTGTAATCACCCCAGAAATTCGCTTACTATGACAAAAGCGCAATGCAAATTTGAAAAATATTTCATTTTAGAATATTTTTTATTAGTTTTTTTATTTTGTTAACAATTTTTGCAATCGTTAGAAGCGCTTTCAGCTAACTTTAAAATTCGTAGAAAAGGTTTCACTGCTCATCCGTACAACTTCAGAAATGATTTTTTCATTTGCATATACATTAACGTGATATTTAACATAGAAGTCCTTGTTAGCATTTGCTAAAACATCCATAACTCACAAATGGTTACTTAAAGTATCAATGTATGAATTCAAATATCGACTCTTTCAGTTTGCTGAATTCGATTGCCTGTGACAACTCTGCCTTAAATCGTTTGAAATTACTTTAAGTACGTGCAGCTCTTTTTGTTACCTTCATTACAATCCATTTTAAAAAACATTAGAAATTTGAACCAATGGAAATGACTAAGCAACTTGTATGACATATCATTTGTCGTATTTCCTGAGAAAATTGGGACATTTGAACTATCTTAATGTTTTAATAATGATTTATATAGTTTATATGAAAAAATGAATTAACGGCAGGGTATTTATTTCAATTGCTTCAGAGAATATTAATTACAGTGTAACAATTTATATTTACTATACTAGACGGCACAACTGGATTTGTTTATTCCTAAAAATAAATATTTTTATGCTTTGTTCATTGCAATGAGGTTGTGTTCATTAAAAGGAAAATTGAATTTACAGGGATTGCAATATAAATTTTAAGAACTTCATGAAAATACAGACATTTGATTGTATTTATAAAATTAGAAAATGCACTCAAATCATATTTTAGGGATTTTCGTTTGCAAAAACATTCACGGAAATTGATGAATTGATTAGAGATTTTCATAAAAGTGACGGAGCTTCGACTATCTGCAATGCCTTTTAAATATGATTTTTTTCACGTATTTGAAATCTGATTGAAATAATTAGCAAAAAAAGCACTCGTAGCGCGCAGACCTCCGCCACGCAGCTTGTGTTCCCCAGATCAGCACCAAAATTTAATGGATTCCTCCTTACCCACTCTTTCATTATTTTTTAACTAAAATATACATAATGTATGTAACAATATAACATAAAATATAAGTGTTTGCTTTGCAATTGAAATCCAGTATTATATGATGATCATAGACTTGGATATTGCTGATGTTCTCTGAATGGAAGTATTTTTCAGCTTCATCTCAGAGAGCTTTATTGGTGCAAATGCTGCGAGAGTCTTGCCTAATATTACCTATATTATTTCGCCACAAGTTTGAGTCTATTAGTACTTCATTTATAACATCAACTGATAATTTCATGGAATAGAGTTTTGTAATTACTGAAAAATTCAAAAAACTGTCACTAATATTTTATTTTTTACTCTCTTCAAATGAAAGTAATTCCAGCATTTTCTCTTGTATATGATAGTTTCCATATTGTTCACGAATATTTTTGTAGTACTATTTTATTGACATTACCATTTAATTCAAAAGAGTAAACAATAATGCAGAGAGTGAATCATAAATAATTTCAACTTTATTTTGAAAAACAAATACATATTAAAAGTTTAACCGAAATGAAATAAAACATTATTGAATAATCAGTAAGGGGAATTGTGTATGTCACAAAAGGTGTTCAAGTAAACCATAATTTTTTTAAATTACAAGCTGAAATGTTTGTACAAAATTTATCACAATGCAGTGCGATTCAATGATGTGTATTTCATAAATTTCTGAAAGATTTTGTTCTTTCAAACTATCAAGATTTTGTGGTAGGAAAGCATGGTAGAGACTTGCCTTCAATGCACTCAACAGATAATAATAAACTACTGGAGATAGGTCTGATTATCTTTGAGACTATCATATCAATGATGTTAACCTTCATTGATGTACAGCTTTTAGTATGTTGATATTTTTAAAAGTAAAATTGATTTGACTTATGATTGCTCCGGTATTTATTTAATAATTCATTTATATTCTAGCACATATAAAATAAATCCTATACTGGCAAATTTTGACCAGACTTTTGCATAAAAATTCGCAGTGCAGCATGCAAAATTGCAGAAAAAGGCATAGCATCTCCTTAAGTCGTAAGAAAATAATGTGCTCCTCTAAAAGACAAAGTCGTTGCGTCCCATAATAATGTTTCATATTCAGGGGTGACAAATTTGCTGTCAATTGCATTATCTGCCGTTAATATTAAAGCCAATTACAAATTTGCCTTTTCAAAATTTCCTATTTCTCAAACCAAAAAAAATTTCAAATGTGGTTTTTCTAGATTTTGCTATTATCTTGCTACCCAGACTAAGAAACAATGATACCTGGGCCCAACCAAACTTATATTAGGACAGTGAGAATCTTATTATTTGGATTTAAAAAATATCTAAGCTTTGAAATTTTACGAATCCTGTTTGCAAGCATTTACTTGTATACGTATCATACCATTGAAATGTGTACAATGTATTTTCAGATTTGTTGCTACATTCGAGACTGGCAAATTAAACGTCCACATTTCTAATTTGGGCGAAAAACATTCAATGAATTTACAATTTTGAATTAAATTTGCATTCGACGATAAATTTGGTAATTAGCAAGGACCTGAATTGTAAGCACAACTACTAAAAAGTTAGTGGCTAAAATTTTGCTAAAAGCAAAGTTAAAACTTAAAATTAACAAAAAATTATAAGAACAACTAAATATATATATATATATATATATATATATATA
>CABFPE010000308.1:653190-670923 GCA_900660155.1 Hofstenia miamia
TTTTATATATATATATATATATATATATATATATGGACATGCCAAAAATAAATATACAAAGCAAATACAATTTAAATGCCAAAAACTGTCCGAGAACCAACCTGGCTGGTATTAGTTGTCGCCAGCCAACTAACAAGCCTCGGTCCTAAAATTTTGGGCCGGTTCCAACTCTGATTTGGATACATCGATGTCCTTTTCAGTTATGGTGAAAATTTTGGCAATAATTTTTCCTGAAATTGAAGTACATAAAAATATTTAATGTTATACATGGAAATGGATTTTTATAAATACTTTCATATTTCATTCATACCTAATTTTCAAATAATAAAGCGGACTGAAGTCCCAGGCAGCAAAAAACCATCAACAGCTTTGTTTTCTGTAAAACAAGTTCCGTTTAGTTGCGCCGTGAACAAAGTTAAAAGTCCTCGTGATGTAGACGCGGTAATTTCTGACTGCAAAAAGAAAGCCTGCAATAGACTTACGACGGGGTGAAATCTAAACATAAAATGAAAGACTAGACAGTTAATTTTCTATCCAGTGGTGTTTCAAATTGTAGGTAGTTTTGAGAGCCAAAAAATTATTTTTGAGTAACAGCCACAAAGTAAAAAATACCAGGGTCATTTAGGGTTAACAGAACATATAAGTCTAGCTCACAAATATAGCAAAACAGTGCATATAAGAGTCGAAACGCAACCTCCTTGCATTCTGCATTCTTCGAGATGACAAGAGTGTATTCCTCGTCACTTTCAAATTTAAGAGAAGGGTTTTCACATTAAAAATGCGATATCTTGGTATTAAAATAGATATTTTTCATGCGTCTGGAAACATGCATGGACAGTAGCCTTTGATCATTCCTTACCTAATTACTCTTACAACTAGTGTGCCTAAAAATAAAATTCGTTTTGTTTGAGTAGATATTGAGAATATATCTTCATAGTACAATTTAGCATTAAGAATGAGAGCCCCCTCTTTGATTAATTAATAGGCCTATAGTGTTTAGAGCTTGACATATATTCATAGGGCAAATGTTTTATCTTCATTGCAGGTGCTTTAATATCAAACAATAAGCACAATCCTTTTTATGACATTTACATCTCACAAATTCCATTAGTAACAGAAACACAAAGTGAAAGAAAAAAGAGAAATTTCAAATGTCAGGACTTTATAAATACTTGAAGTACCTAAAGATTCCCTAAGAGTATCTTATGCAGCTTTTGCCTTCTCTGCTAATTTGCAAAAATTTAATTTAGGAAATTTCAATGTGGAGTTGTAAACGCATGCTCATGCAAGTAGCAATCAATGTAGAACTCTTCAATATAGGCATAACAGCATGTCTTGAAGACATGGTATTTTAAATTTTCAGACTGTAATAAAGCTGAAAGCATGCTGTTGCAAAATATTTATATACACTGCAAGTAATATGAGAATTTGTTTAAATATTGCAGAGATCCTGCTTACAATCAACTTCAAATCAGTGGCCATATGAGAAATTGAGTAATGAGTCAATAGCATTTTCTATAAAGAATTAATTCAGAATAGCATCAAACAGTTGCTAGCAAATCTTCTTTAATTCCAGGACTTAACATTGGTTACTTCTCAACAAATAACAAGTACACCACCATCATTGTGAAAATTGGTAAAAATTTCGGTTGCTTTTGGAAGACTCTCTTAAACCAGCTCTCTATCTGGCTACCACTGATTAAGGCTGGTGTCCAATTTCATGAAGCATTGCCTTTTGTACTCTGACCATTGCGACTTAAATACAAGAGATTAAATTGTTAACTGACCCATACTAGGATGACATTCTTGCGCGAAATTGTACAACAAATGGGGAGCAAAGTAAGTTACATGAAACAAATTTTGCCTTCATATAGTATGCTGCATCAGACATTAAAATCAAAAAATCTGCTTTTGAAATATTTACAATATCTAGTGCATCATTGATATTTTCCATCTTTATTTATATAGAAAATACTCTTTCAATTTTATTAACCTGAGAAATTAATGCTTACTTTATCAACCTAAAGCACCTAAATTTAACCATATTAAATTTGGCCCTAGAAATTATTAATAAAATGATATGTTTGGTAAATGAACAATAGTTGTTATCAACTCATCTAACACATGTGTAACTAAGTGATTAAATAACGACCAAAGGTTACATAATTTTTGCATTTTATACAGTAATAAATTACACACTCAACAAATACGTTTGGTTACTGCACATTGATCATTGCTGCGTTTTTACTATACTTTTGAAGTTTCAAATTATACAAATTGTTGTGAGATGACTTGGGATACAAGTAACAAATACTTTTTTGCTTTTTTGTGAGGCTACTTGTCTTGTTGTATATGATTAGTGAAGACAATAATGATTAATAGCACTTTGCTTAAGATGCAATAATAGCTATCATATTTGCATGATCAAACATAAAGAGACTGTCTATACCAGCCTGACGAAGTTCCATAATAATTGGCGCTTATTGTACCAAGAAACATCAATTGTTTGGTTGTGAAATGAATTGCTAATGTGATATTACTGTGATCACACATTATCAACTTGACATTAAACTTTTAAAAAACTGTCTCTATTTACATCAAAAATTTTTGGAAGAACAGCCTTGTGGTGTTAATAGGAACTGAACACATTGTGCTTTATTACAGTTATAGATGAGAGTAAAAAATCAGAGAGATCAGTTTTTACAACTTAATATCAAAAAACCCAAGCTGAATGAGCAAATCATATTTACTTGTTCTTTTGAATACTATAATTTTGGAAATTGGCATATAAGACTGCCAACTCTCAGCTATCCCCTTACAGCTAAAATGCTAATATGTTTCCCAATTATTGAATTTGTAATACTGTGAAAATTGTCCTAGCAGGAGAAATGTTTTGATTTCTTTTAGTTTGGAAAAGGAAATATGTAGGAGGTGCAATTGTCTACTACACTTGTTGTTCCATTCCAAACTTCTACAAGTTGTGACTGCTGTGCTAACTTTGACTTATGTCTAGGCTCACAGCTTGTATTAATGTTGAACAAAATATATAAAAATGATTTTAAGCAGAAATAATGTCCCATTCAGTGAAATTTGTGAACAATATTAGTCAGTTGTTCATTTGCATCATAAAAGCAATTAATAATGCTGCTTGAAATACACTGTTCTGCCCTACATCTGTAAAATTGCTCAAATAATTAATCATAGCAAAATATACAATTCAAGGAGTAAGTAATCAGAGTGCTAAGCAAAACACTAGCAGTGAAGAAATGATATGCTAGCTTTAGGCAAATGCTTCACTCTTATTAACAGCTCTTTCCAATTTACTAAATAAATTTATTGTAGAGTCACTCAGGGAAATAGTGCCCATTTTCTTTTTATTTCTTTTAATTATGTTTTTCTTTATAATTTATAATGACATCATTATGACATACTTTTATTTTTGAGCTTAATTTACAAATCAAAAGTAATTGTCCCCTTGATTGGTGCTAATGTGCTATTGCACAATTTAATTCGTGAGGGAAAACATGATGTTTAAGTTGTAAACAAAGACAGGTGAAAATTATGATTCTGTATAAATGTGAGAGACACTGTAGAGGAAGGGCAATTGATTTTACCTCACCAAAACTGCATTTGCTTTGTTTCTAGCATTATTATATTTAACCTGATGGTTGTTATTATAATTGCTTAAGTTCTGACAAAAATTTGGGAGTCACCTCTCTGAACTTGGGACTATGACTAGTTCCTACACAGTAACAGCCCATATCATGGACCATATTAGGTTATGGATACAGTTATGTGTAATTATAAGAAACCTTTCATTTGAATGCAGCATGATCAGACACTGATAATTGATTACCCTGTGATGATATTATGCCATTGACTAGCACAAATGCATGGTAATTACATGCTATTATTACATGAGCTCAGAGATAAGAGAACAGCTGAGATAGTTTATTGAGCTAGATAATCAAATATGACAAATAGGGTAGCACATTTCAAGCAAGTTTATGAACCTCTCTTCTTGGATATCACTCTGGTGTGAAATCATATGAATTGGTCATCCTGGATGTTTTTCTCTTTAAACAGTTAATAGTTACTTGGATGAATTACCAATGTTTTCCTATTTGTTTATTTTTTTGCTAGAATCAGGGGCACTACAAGATGGTCACTCTTTCAATCTTCTGCCATGACATTAAGTTTCCCAATGCTCTTCTAGTTCTCACCCCTGATTCTACAGTATTATCTACCTGTCTGCAATTTATTACAAGTTTATTTACATGCACTTAAATTTAATACCTTCCTTTATAACTTTTAAGCAATTTGCAATGATTTCTATNATTTACATCAAAAATTTTTGGAAGAACAGCCTTGTGGTGTTAATAGGAACTGAACACATTGTGCTTTATTACAGTTATAGATGAGAGTAAAAAATCAGAGAGATCAGTTTTTACAACTTAATATCAAAAAACCCAAGCTGAATGAGCAAATCATATTTACTTGTTCTTTTGAATACTATAATTTTGGAAATTGGCATATAAGACTGCCAACTCTCAGCTATCCCCTTACAGCTAAAATGCTAATATGTTTCCCAATTATTGAATTTGTAATACTGTGAAAATTGTCCTAGCAGGAGAAATGTTTTGATTTCTTTTAGTTTGGAAAAGGAAATATGTAGGAGGTGCAATTGTCTACTACACTTGTTGTTCCATTCCAAACTTCTACAAGTTGTGACTGCTGTGCTAACTTTGACTTATGTCTAGGCTCACAGCTTGTATTAATGTTGAACAAAATATATAAAAATGATTTTAAGCAGAAATAATGTCCCATTCAGTGAAATTTGTGAACAATATTAGTCAGTTGTTCATTTGCATCATAAAAGCAATTAATAATGCTGCTTGAAATACACTGTTCTGCCCTACATCTGTAAAATTGCTCAAATAATTAATCATAGCAAAATATACAATTCAAGGAGTAAGTAATCAGAGTGCTAAGCAAAACACTAGCAGTGAAGAAATGATATGCTAGCTTTAGGCAAATGCTTCACTCTTATTAACAGCTCTTTCCAATTTACTAAATAAATTTATTGTAGAGTCACTCAGGGAAATAGTGCCCATTTTCTTTTTATTTCTTTTAATTATGTTTTTCTTTATAATTTATAATGACATCATTATGACATACTTTTATTTTTGAGCTTAATTTACAAATCAAAAGTAATTGTCCCCTTGATTGGTGCTAATGTGCTATTGCACAATTTAATTCGTGAGGGAAAACATGATGTTTAAGTTGTAAACAAAGACAGGTGAAAATTATGATTCTGTATAAATGTGAGAGACACTGTAGAGGAAGGGCAATTGATTTTACCTCACCAAAACTGCATTTGCTTTGTTTCTAGCATTATTATATTTAACCTGATGGTTGTTATTATAATTGCTTAAGTTCTGACAAAAATTTGGGAGTCACCTCTCTGAACTTGGGACTATGACTAGTTCCTACACAGTAACAGCCCATATCATGGACCATATTAGGTTATGGATACAGTTATGTGTAATTATAAGAAACCTTTCATTTGAATGCAGCATGATCAGACACTGATAATTGATTACCCTGTGATGATATTATGCCATTGACTAGCACAAATGCATGGTAATTACATGCTATTATTACATGAGCTCAGAGATAAGAGAACAGCTGAGATAGTTTATTGAGCTAGATAATCAAATATGACAAATAGGGTAGCACATTTCAAGCAAGTTTATGAACCTCTCTTCTTGGATATCACTCTGGTGTGAAATCATATGAATTGGTCATCCTGGATGTTTTTCTCTTTAAACAGTTAATAGTTACTTGGATGAATTACCAATGTTTTCCTATTTGTTTATTTTTTTGCTAGAATCAGGGGCACTACAAGATGGTCACTCTTTCAATCTTCTGCCATGACATTAAGTTTCCCAATGCTCTTCTAGTTCTCACCCCTGATTCTACAGTATTATCTACCTGTCTGCAATTTATTACAAGTTTATTTACATGCACTTAAATTTAATACCTTCCTTTATAACTTTTAAGCAATTTGCAATGATTTCTATAATTTATCAAATAGCTTATTACAAAATACAAATTACTAGCCTTGTAAGCTAGATTATATAGAAAGGAAACAGGTTTAATATTACTAGAAATGCCATGACTTCACAAATTAAAAATGTAAAATAATGTTTTTAAAATCTTTGTTTTAATGGCATTATATATAATTTTCTTTTAGCAATGGTACAGTCTCCCTCTGTTGTGAACTATTTCAGGGATGGCACACCATACATATGCTCAAAGCTAATAACTAAACTGTTAGTTAGGTTTATCAAAACACCTAATCAAAGTCAAGTGTTAACTTGACAAAAACAATGTATGACCATGGCTGTGTCTTACCACACCTTTTATGCTAAGCAATTGAGGAAATGTATGGGAAAAACACTTATAGAATAAGAATCAAATTTTGCTTGGAGATGAGTCCAAGCCAGCATCATCACATTTTCTGCTGTATTTGTATGCTGTCTTTGAGTGACTAACATTTTCAGAGGTTTATCACACTCTTTGATAATAGTTAAATGTTCATTTAAACTGATTTCTCAATTTGTAGTCTCCTAGGAACAGTTTGAAATAGAAATTTGTGCATTCCATCAGTTCTAGAAGCTGCAAATCAAATTACTTCAAATGTTCCTAGCAGTTATTTCTCTGCATAGAAGTCTCCAGGCATTGTTCAACTATAATATTTAATATCACATTGCTTCTTTTATCATTCTGTGATGAATTTATGTAGATATTTGTAATAGCTCAGAAGATAATCACATTTGAGTAGGGATATTATTCTTTGCTTATACACCATTGAACTTGGCTAATCTAACAAACTATTTATATATAAATATGTAGATGCATTAACTTTCTTTATAAAGCTCTTTGTGCAAATGTGGCTCTTGCAATTAAAGAATATCTTTATACTGAAAACTCCCACATATGCTTGCATAATGTACCTTAGAATATCTTCAAATCTGAGTTATTCATTGTTGGATGAAATTTTTGTAAATGTGTGCACTTGGTATATAAGTCTATAGAGAACATTTAATTGCAATAAATCATATTTTTACCATGATTATGAGGTGACTTTCAGATAATTTTTCCATGTAAAAGCAACTTTTTTAGCTTAGTTTGAATTAGGCTTGGTGGGAATTTGAACGTTTTGATTTTACAGTGTCAGATGGAATTCAGAGTTTAAATAATTTGTCTCTTCACAAGCTTATAACATTTCTATATTTTTTCTTCTTTCTAAACATTTGATTTCTACTTAGGTTGAAAATAATAATCAAATTATTATTGTTTAAGTCAGCAGTTGCAATCTTACATATTTTGTAATGCATAGCATGGAACTGACTTAGATTATCCAAATTGAACTTCGACTTCCATGCTACTCTTCTATATACTGTCTTCCCAAATCTCTTCACACATAATTATTGTAGCATATAACTTAATTGCATATTGACATTGTTTGTTTGTCTGTAACAAATGTAAGAGCAGCAACATTGTTACTTCACATAATGTAGAGTCTCTCAGGGCCTTCTTTTTCTTATTTTACTATTTAATTAATAATTTTGTAAATTTGAGCTTGATTTTGCTCTTGATTTCAGTAGTGACGTCACTTTGACGTAATTAGTTTAGATCAAGTGTAGTATTTTGATATTGAAATTTCTGTCTCCTCAAATTTATGCAGATGTGTAATTGCTCTTTAATTTTGCAAGGGAACTCATGTGACAGGTAATATTTTGATCATATTGTATAAATACTTGAGACATGTGTAGCAGGGACTCAAAATAAACTTTGTCTCACTCAAATGCATTTGCTTTTTTTGTTATTTAACTAACCCCTTTTAGATACTGCTATGGATTTAGAAATAATAATTGCTTAAGTCTCTGCTTACAATTTGGGAATTACTCCTGTAAATTTAGGATGACAACTCACTCTATTCAGGCAGGCAGCCCAAACCATGGACAGAATTAGGCTAAGTCTACATCTATGAGTAGGGAATAACAACTTTTACTTGATCATTGCAATTTGAATATGCACACTATAATCATACACTGTGATGATAATATACCATTGGTTAACATGAATGCATGGCAACTACATGCTTTATTTATTAATACATGAGCTGAAATAAGAACTAATGAGATCTGTTGTATTGAGCTAGAAATTAACAACTAGAGACATGTAAGTTAGCACCTTGGCAAGTTTGAGATTCTCTTCAAGGATACTGCTTTGGCACAATGCTATGCAAGTTGGTTGTCATTAGAAGTGAAATCTTGGTGGAGCTTTCTTGTACTTTGTTACAACTGCAAATTACCAATATCTTTATTGTTCTGTTAGAATGCAGCTTACTCACTGCAATGGTGCATTTGAAACCTTCTGTTGAAACTATTAAGTTCCCTAGTACCACTGGAGTGGCTGAGCTCCCCTGTGATTCTACATGGTGACCCTGATTTGATTTTGTACCCATAGGAGTATCAGTTAAACTACATGGTTTAGCCTCATACAATCTTGTTGCAGTTTGCAGACAGATGCTAGGAGATGTACTCCAGTTGTAAAACCTGTATGCATCCCAGAAAGAGTTCAGGTGATTCTATATGGTGAAGCTGATGTTTTCTAAAGCTATCACCAAGCTCTGATGATGTTCTAAGCATGTTTTTGTTGTTATCTTACTGTTTTTTTGTTCTTTTAGCATTTGGATTTATTACTGAACCCCTACTGTGCTGTCTACTGGTTTAGTATTTTGTCTTCTAACTCTCTGGAGTGCACTCTCAAATTGTCCATTGGATTATTCTTGAATTTTCCTTGACTTTTTTTCTTTATTGTTATTATGGACAATTTTTCTTGCAAGAGGACTCCCTCATGAAGCATCCCTAGTACAAGCACTGGTAGCCAGGGTGCTACTCCTTGCACTGATGGAATGTTAGTTACCATTTCTACTCCTTCTCAATTTACTCAAAAACTCCAGTCATTACTTAGCAAACATTCAGCCCAACTGTTGTTCTTCCTAATCCTTTTCTTCCCAGTGATGTTAGCTTGCCACACTTAGATCTGCACGCTCTTGAGATCAAATGGCTCAAAGACACCCTGCTACAGCAACCTGCAATGTGAGCCAATTGCAAGCAAATTAAATCCTTACAAACCAACCTATGGCTACAAAAGTCTGCAGCGCTTACAGAGGGAGAAAAGATTTATTGATGCCATTTCTTCTCTGGAATTGAAAATCCAGCATCTCACCTCTCTATTTTCTACACCTCCACAACAGATTTCTCAGGAAAACCCACCTCCTCACCAGCCTTCTGCTTCACCCGGAAATTCAGAATATGTAACTCACAATATTCTTAATGAAGTTCTCTACACATTCAGTGTTCATTTTACAGACACTGTTGTCTCCCAGGTGCCCCCACTGTGCCTACCACTAATTCTTTGATGCCTAATTTTGTAATGCCAGCTACTTCTTTGACAAGCTGCAGTCCTACCTTTATGCAGTCTGCCTTAACTCAAGTGTCTATGCTACCTACCATAACTACTCTCAGTCATTGTGTGCCAGTCACAACCTTTTTGCTTCCTGCACCTATCAACACTTCAGTTGATCCTACAGTGTCAGGGCTAACTACTCCTAAGTCTCTGAGTGAGCCTAGCAGATCTGCAACAACTAGCATGCCACAGTTCACTCAGTCCATTCTTCAACTTGAACCTAGCAGAAGTGAAACCATTAATCACTTCAACCAACATTCTGTATTGTCTAAGTTTACTAGCAAGATTGATGAAATTTCACAGTCCTTTAATGAGTGGCTGTTTCTTTTCAAGTTAACAATGAAGCAGTATAAAACCACTTAAGATGCTGCTGTTGCTCAATTTCCCATGTATCTGCAAGGCCTTGCCTACAATCAGTACATGCTGTTGGACAGAGAAATTAAAACTGATTATCAATTACTTATCAGACATTTTGAAGATCATTATCATGCCCTGCACATTAGGCACCAATATAAAACACTGTTTTGTGAGCTTTCTTTCAAAAAGGGGACAACATCTGTAACTACATAATGCAAGTCAAAAGGCTATTTTGCCTCAGAAAGCTCATGCCTGAATACTCCAAGCATGACTTGTTTTCATACATTTGTCAGGGACTTCCATCTAACATTCAGAGCCATTTGGAGCTCAAATGTGAAACTAAAGATGATCTAAACATGATCATCCAGAAGCCTATTAGCATAGTCTATATGCTGCACAATTCTACCCAGATTAATAAAGATGTAGGTGAAATGAAATTTAGGCAACCAACTACCAGAGTGCCTTTGTCATCAGGTACATCTATTGTTTAGAGAAAGTCTGATTACTCTCAGACTCATTGTTTGAGTTGTGGTCAGAAAAGGCATATTAAACTGAATTGCAATGCTACTATCTGTCTAGTTGCTGATGGGAATGGATTTGTGATCAATGAACCTTGTTCAAAGGAAGCCCCTATTGATACTGATTCTGATGAAGTTAGTCCTTTAAACTGAATGGTGGACTGCCTCCTGTAAAATGTGCACAGGATGTTTTGGTTGTAACCAATTTTCTTAGATATTAATGAACCATTAATCAATACTACTATCAATCCCAGAGCCTCTGCATCAATCATCAGTGATGAATGTTGTCTTAAGTTATGTATGAAGTGAGATGAGTTAGACCCTTTAGCAACCTGCCTGCTCCATGCCTCAGGTAATACCATCTCTTTGAAAGGCAGAGTGCCTAATTTGGAACTACAGATCCACCAAGAAGTTTTCTCAGTGGATTTAGTCATCATTGAGATATATGACCAGCCTATGCCCTATGATATTATCTTAGGAAACTATTTTTTGTAAAAAAGCCTGTGTCATCAACTATGGGAAGAATACAATCAGAAAAAGTGAGGCTCCACAGGAGCTAACCACCACTTCTGGTGATGAAATTTCATTTAAGTTCATTGAATCTGTTGCATTAGAGCCACAACACTAAAAGAGAGTTGCTGTTTTCACCAAAACCAATTATGTGGGTGAAAGTACTTCCAAGGCATCAACTATTTGCCTGCATTGTGCCATGTCAAAGATGGCAAAATATTTGTCACAATTCTTAATAGTTTAAATTCTCTGGTCCATTTGGACCCCACCACTTTGGAAATTATCACCACAATCTTTATGGCTATTCAGAATTTAAACAAGCCCTCCAACAACATACAGATTCCTACTGTTTCTGCTGAGTCACATCCACATCTCAGTTGAGAAGAACATGAGTCACTAGTGAAGTTGTTAGATAAGCAGAATGAAGTATTCAACTATGGAACTATTAGCATGGGTCAAGCTGTTGGAAAACAGCACATGATAGAAACCAAGTATGATCTACCCATATGCTTGTATGTTCAGAGAGTCCCCAAAAGCCTGAAAGATAATTACAAGAGGATGCTCAATGATCTGATCAAAATTGGAAACCTTCAAAGCAGCAACAGTCCTTATGCTGCTACTACTGTTTTTATAAGACAGGGTGAGAAATATCATCTCTGCATTGACTTCTAGAAGCTTAATGATATAACAGTGAAGGACATGTATCTGCTCCCCAAGATAGAGGACCTGTTATATGACACCAGTCACTTTAAGCTTTTCTCTTGTTTGGACCTTTGTAAAGCCTACTGGCAGGTTCCAATGAAGTTGGCAGACATCTTGAAGATCACCTTCATTACATAGGAAAGTATATGGCCTTTGGGCTGTGCAATTCCCCAGCAAAATTTCAGTGCTACATTACCTGCATTTTAAGGAATGGGGCTAACATACTGGAACAAGGAATCTCAGCATATATGGATGACTTCCTTGTGGCAAGTAACTTGTTTAGTGATTATCTAGAAAAATTGGATAGAACTCTTACCATTCTTCATGAATCTGGTTTGTGAGTTAATGGAAACACATGTGCTCCTAACAAAGTAAATCCAGTAAAATTTGTTCATCACAATTACATCTGTTACTGCATATTTATATCAAATTCTTGTAAACAATCAAACAGTCAGCAAGTACCAGTTAGTTAGCATTGTTGACAGTTTCCCTGCTTTTTCTTCATCTGCTAATATTATGCAACATCAGCAATAATTAGTGTATACAAGATCATCTTTTGATTTTTTGTCAAACTGTTTTGCCAATGTAATTAATATCAAAACTGCACTGTATAAAAATTGTACAATTATTGTAGAATCGGTGGCTGGTAGTAACTTAGCTAGAAACTTAATTGACTCTGCAGAAGGTTTAATTAGCATTCAGTACAGCCACGATTCCAAGAAACAGGTTAACATAGAACTTATAACATAACATATAGATGTAACATTGGTAATTCATCCAAGTAACCACGATACTTTAGGTGCAACACCAGATGACCAATTCCTATGGCTTCCAGCCAAAGCAGAACATCCAGAAGTAAAGTGCTTAACCTATTGACTGGTGCTACCCTATTTGTCTCACTTGCTTAATTTCTATCTCACTTCAAAAATACAAACTCATTTTCATTGTTATTTCTCAGCTCACTATTAAATAATCTGTAATTGCCAGATATTCGTGCTAGCCCACGGCATGGTATCATCACAGTGTTAGGTTTTATAAGTGCATGTACGTGTTGAAATACGAACGAGAGATTTATTATTTCCTTATACGTAACCGTATACATAACTTAATGAACCACAATTCGGACTGGGTAATCAAAAGACCCCCAGAAGCAACGTGTCGCCCCGTGCTAGTGAAAGCACTCCCGAATTGTCGCCGGTCTTAAGCAATAAGTTTCATTTAAGATAATAAATAAATAAGAAATACAACGGTAAAGACAGCAGTTAAGAGTAGACAAAATCTATTGAACCATTGCTACAGGTTTCTCAGTTTTTATACAAAAGTGTAATCATTACCTGCCTTTGTTTACAATACTTCAGATAGCAACGTAGTTTAACATGATCAATTCTAATTCCCTTGTAAAATTAAATTTGAGTAAGTAAAAGCACCATTGAGGGGACAGTAAATTAATAGCAATAAACTAATATCGAAACTAGCTGATAACGTCATGGTGACGTAACAATACAAGTAATAAACGGATAATATCGACAAAAATCCCCAAGCAACTCTACACGCCCCCCTTGCTCAAATTAATTTTCAGCTAGCAGCTGGAGGGCTGGCCCAGAGACGATATTTTGAGTGGCCACAATCATTTTGGTTGCAAGTTCGCCGTCCCAGGTGGTAACTTCCACGTAGCTGGCCTCTCGCGTGATCTGCATCAGTACCTCTCTCTGGGTGACCACCTCGTCTTTCAACCTTAAGAATTTTATAGTTGGCATGCAGTTGCTAATAGGACAATTACGCCGAAGGTTATTTAATCGTCTGGGTCATGAGAGTCATCATAGCGTCTGTGTCCAAAGTGTGAGCGTCATCAGCACTGATCTCGGTTTTGGGGTAAAAATGGAGGAAAACCTGTCGTAGAGACCCCATTGTAGTGGCGTGATCTACAAACAACAAACAGTACTCCTGTACCTGGCTTAGTGTCATTTCATCAGGATCTGATAATTTGGCTCGAAGCATCGTGATAATTTCAATTCATTTCATGACATTGTAATACCGTGTCACTTTTTCCACGTTATTTATCCAGGCTAGATCTCTGGCGGCCTGAAAGAGGATGAGAACACGTGGCTGCAATGTAGCTAGTTTGTCTTGGATGGCTTGTAACTGTGTGTGGATTGGTAATCCCCTTAAAAAGATATCAGTGATGGTTAATTTGCCATTGATGAATACACACTCTGCATTTCCTCCAGCTATGAGTTTTTCTCAGATGGTTTTGTATTCACCTGTTCAACTGGCTTTGACGGCTTCTGCTTTACTATTGACAAAATTTATCCAATCTGATAACTGAGCGGCTACCCTCTTTTTTGGTTTTTGCACCTTCCACTTCGGTTGAATCAGGGGTGTCTCTANTCATGGTGACGTCATAATACAATGAATGTCAATTAAAAAGATATAAAAGGCAACTAAATCCCCGAGCGACTCTACACGCCCCCCCTTGCTCAAATTAATTTTCGGCTAGTAATTGGAGGGCTGGCCCGGCAATGATACTTTGAGTAGCCACGATCATCTTTGTTGCGAGCTCATCATCCCATGTTGTTACCTCTGAATAACTAGCTTCGCAAGTTAGCTGCATCAGCACCTCCCTCTGCGTGATCACTTCATCTTTCAACCGTAGAAACTTTATGTTGGGCATCCGATTGCTGACTGGGCAATTCCTTCAAAGGTTGTTCAGCCACCTAGTAAAAGTGTCGTAAAACCGCTCGTAGAGCCTAAGGCCTTTCAGAGCAATCATAAGCGTCATCGTAGCATCCGTATCAGAGGTGTGAGCATCGTCAGCACTTATCTCAGTGTCTGGATAAAAGTGCAGAAAAACTTGGCGGAGGGATCCCATATTGGTGGCGTGGTCTACGAACAGCAAGCAGTATTCCTGGACTTGGCTTAGCGTCATTTCTTCCGGATTTGAGACATTAGCTCGAATCATCGTGATAATTTCTATTCGTTTAGTGACGTCGTAGTAGCGGGTCACCATTTTGATGTTGTTTATCCACATGAGGTCTCCGGCCACCTGAAAGAGAATAAGGACGTGAGGCTGTAGAGCGGATAATCTTTCTTGTATCATTTTTAGTTGTTGATGAATCAGAAGTCCGCGCATGAAAATATCAGTTATTGTCAATTTCCCATCAATGAACATGCGCTCGGCATTTCCTCCTGCTATGAGCTTTTTGCGTAAAGTTTTGTACTCACTGGTTTGGCTAGCTTTAGTAGCTTCAGATTTGCTATTGACGAAGTGTATCCTATCAGATAAGTGGCCAGCAATCTTCTTCTTAGGCTTCCGGACCTTCCATTTTGGTTGGATTAGCGGCGTTTCCACTGTAGGTGGGGGATGCACAACAGATTGGAAGTCTTGATCTTTCTCTCCAACTCGCTGAAACTCTATTGAGAGGCTAAAGTGGCCATTCCTATAGTGACGGGATAGTTTATACAGGCATCCTTAATTGTGTCCCAGAACTTAACGCGTAGTCCCTTCTGCCGTAAATGTTCGATCTGCTGGTTGGAGATTCGTAGACAAGAAGTAGTACATTCTACATCCAAAGCAACATGTCGCCCTGGGGATTGTAAAATGACCAACTCCTCTTTCATAAACATTTCCGTGAGACACCACTTCATTAATGAGAGGACGTCCTTATCGTGACTATCAACTAGTACTCTCTGCTGCACATTGAGATCGTCTAAGAATTCACTTGGGTCACGCTCAACCATTAAAATGTGCTTGTCCTCAACCATTTCGGCGTCGGGTTGGGGGAGATGGCAGCGCCTCCAAATTTCTCTAAGTTAACCCGCTCAATTAGATCACGAATGTGGGGGGACATCTGCATGGCAGATGATGACAACAGTTCCTCTTCTCGGAAAAACTGCTCCGGTGTTTTCATTACCTGATCAAAGATGGTGATGGGGATGATCTTTCCCTACTTACTGACATGCCTGGCTGATTTGATAAATTGATCGTATCCGCATTCGGGGTATTTCATCTGCTGTGTATTGAACAAAAGTTCATTCTTACTGTGCACGTTGAACTTCGAAATGTGCTCGCGAAATCGTTGTGTTGACCCCAGCATTCTTTCCACGAATCTTCTTGTGCTCAAAGGAGCGTTATCAGATGAAAAGATGGCGAATTTCGTCTTGGCGTGGCTCCCCACATATACTTTTTCACGGTGTCTGAGAAAATATTGATGTCTGACGAACAAATGCCGAGTTGGTTACTGATTAACATGGTCGACATTTTCCCAATCACACTGCTTGCCCCCACCAGTGAGGCATAATATTTTTCGAATTTATCCATTGCGCATTTGGTCTTTCCGGGAGATGAAGGAGGGCTGCATTTGTACAGAAGCCAATTTTTCACTTTCCATGTTAGTGGGCACACGGCTATTTCATGAGTGGTTATTTTGGTTAGAGCTGTTCTTTTCTCATGTGATATCGGTATTTGAAGTTGAGGATCCTTTGTCAAGTAAATTGCTAATATCCATATGGCTCCCCTCACGTAGATGTTGGGTACGTTTTTCTTGGCGAAAAGACGCTCTTTGAAATTCTTTTTGTCTTGGTTGTTGTAAGATACTTTTATATCTCGCAATGTGCGTTCTATGGACGAATGGTACGTTTGGGACGGACTGGAGATATCTAGTGCGGGCCAATCAGATTCAGGATTAAAGTCTGCTTTTAAGTCGGACCAAATGGTGTGGATCTCGTTGAGAAGCTGGTCACTCTGTGCGAAGGCAAAACTGACTCTCATGTCGGTGACCTTGGTTATAAATGGAGTACTGGGATCAATTATTTCTAGAGTTTGCGACTGTAGTAGCACGTCAACAATTAACTTTTGATCCACAGCTAAGCAATGGGAGGGTACTCGTTGACATAATAAAAGATCGGTGTAGATGAGCCTAGTTACTGGTAAGTGGCTCATAGAGTATGATGAAACTGGAGTGTAGTCGTCTTGGTATAGAATTAAAAAGTTCTCCATCCTGAAATGTAGATTCTCTATCGATTCTGGTAGGGCATCCTCATACTTGCCACGAACGATCATTATTAAGCGGATTCCTTCAACTTTGGCTATGCAATAGGCGATCTCAATTTGCTCCATAATATCTTCTGATTGGACTTCGGAGATTCTCAGGAAATAAATGACGAGGAGGTTTTTGAAATCCACATTAACACACTCAAAGCTGTCGATGGTTTTTCCGCTGTTTAGAAACTGACATAAGCAAAAGATATTGAAATCATCATCAAAGAATGTATGCACCGTACTGCGCCAATACAGGCGACTTAGAGCTTCACTCATTCTCGAATCATATGCAATAATTGTATTGACCTGGGGACGACGTGATGCGTCTATTACGAAAGGTATGACATCAATGGAGCATGTCATTTTGCGACTGTTGTAGGTGCGGCGGAGTTGGTCCTTTGTCTCTTCTGAGATGTTATTGCGGATGGTAGCAATTGCTTTTCTCGTCGCAATGTAATAAGGGTGTAGTGTCTCGTCGCCGTTCTTCTGTCTTCTGTGATTGTACAGTAGAAGTAGCTGGGGAAGAGGTTGAAGGGGCTATCGAGTCGCTCATGTGGGGGGTATTTACAGGCTGTATAGGTGTAAAAGGTACTCTCGGTTTTACAATTTTTAAATTTGGGGTGGCCAGCTCCTCTCACGCACGTGGGGAAATGTGTCTCTCCACGTAGGGGCGAGATGTTGAGGGCGTCGTGGTCACTGCTGTCTGCTCTCCAAGTTGTGGAGCAATGTGTCCCCCACACGGAATCAGACTCTGCTCGGCACCTTCCTGACGTCCTCTTTTCCTTGTGCGGGCCTCAGCAAGCGGAGAAACGTGTCTCCCACGCCTAGGTGAGGCATGTCGTCCAGGTTGGCTACCCTATTTTTTGTATACATCGACACTGTTATCCACTAACATAAATTCATTATTATCATCTATAATTACATGTTCTATGTCTTTTATGGCTCTCTTAAGCCTTTGAAAGTGTACCGTTTTACCGTTGTTTAAGGTGTATGTATTGTGATCAAGCACTTTTTCAATTGTAAATGGGCCTTGCCAATCGTTAGCAAGTTTCCGTACCTGGTGGC
>CABFPE010000308.1:683552-708330 GCA_900660155.1 Hofstenia miamia
TTATCCAGTGAGAACAAGATTTATTTGACAATTGCAACATTGAGTTCCCTATTTTATACAGAGAAAAGGTAAATATTTACCATTTTACAAAATTCACTTGATTCCCTTGCAAATTAAATGAGCAATTCACATGTACACTCTAATTGAGGGACAATTATAACAAATTTGAAAACTAAGTTCAAAATATGAAAAATCAATAAAAATCACTAATTTAATAATTAGAATAGCACCAAATTAATCAAAGAGAATGCCTAAACTAGAAAATAAAATAAAAGGCCCTGAGTGACTCTACATTAGTACTACATTTTTTCAGTTGTGAGCATCTTTCTGCTTGCTGTAGTGTGTTGACATATATGTATTCTTCATGCCAATCTACTTTAGTGGCTTTTTATTTTTAAGTCTCCAGGTTGGTAAGAGCATTGGTATAGATATTGTTTCTGTGCATTGGATTTTTATAAGCAACTTTGTGTCTTTTTCATATACTTCTCCATATATTCTTTGCACAATGTTGTCTCTTCATTCACATTTAACAGTTATTTCTACTAGAAGCCTTTCATCATCTGTGTCTACCTACATGATTTCACTGGTGTTGGGTCACCAATTTCTCCAGATTGATTTTATTAATTTCTCATTGAGTGTTCAGTGTTAGCAAAATCTCTGTGTACTACAAGAGCATGTCTTTGATTTGCATTTCCTCTTGGGATTTGCTTACCATTTTGATAATCTCAATTGGGTGGTTTTGTCCTTCTTTTCTCATTATTTCTGAGTGTTTTGTTATTTTAGTGTATGCACATTGCAGGTATTCTTTTAAGTACCTCTGCATCTCTTTTGTTATAATTTGGTTGGCACCTGATGATTCTACTTTCTTTATTGTTTCTAGAGTTTTGGCTTACTTTCTTCTCACCAGGTTTCATGTTGTTACCCATGGCTGTTGTTTCAGGGCTCTAAGTTTTGTGTTTGATGTCACTCCCCACATATATTTGCAGGTTTAATCATTGAGTATGTGTATTTCACTTGGACATATGTCTGTTATATTGGCAAGTTCTATAATGCTCAGTCTTCCCAGAGTATGTTGTTGTGTGAGCAGTCTTGTGAAGTATTTTTTGAATTTTTGATATGCTTTTTTTGTTGGTGGGAGTGATGTAACATTTATGCTTTTCAACATATAGTTTTTGATGTTGGTTTGTATTGGTGCTATTGCTATTTCATATTTCTTGTTTTTCACTATGTTTTGTCTTTCCTTTTTGAGCATTGGTAGTACCAGTTGTCATTCTCTGTTAAGGCTGTAGTGAGTATCCATATTGACACTTGATCTAATGTCTGGAGCATTATTTTTATGAAGATCATGTTTGTGAAATTTCCTTTAGAGTTCATTTCATGTGCTCTTCTTATTTCATGTAATTCTGCTTCAACTGTCTTTTTTTATGTTTTTATAGGGTATTTGATGTCTATAAGCAGCCATTCTTTGTGTATGGTTTTTTCTGCATTCATTTCTTTCCATACTTCTTTGATCTGTTGTAGATGTTCAGGTGTTTGATTCATACTGCATTTTAAGTAGATATTGCCTGTTTCTTCTAGTTGTTTTCCTGTTTCTGTGATCTCCATTGTTTTTACTTGGTAAAACATGTTGACAGTTATTTTTGGTTCTACCATCAGTCACTGTGCAGGTGTTACTGCATTTATCTGGAGGTCTATGCTTATGAGTTTGGATATTATTTCTGTTTTGTTTTCTATGAAGAATATGTTTTTTCAAGCCCTTCTGTGATCAATTTTATGAATTCTGGTATGATATCTGGTGTTCATTCTGATGTGATGGTAATTACTTTTGTTAGGTAGGTTTTTGCTAATTTTAGTGTGTCTTTGATGTTTGTTTCAAGTCCCTCTGCTTTTATCTCATTTTCTTTTATGAAGTAGATTATTGTCAAGTTTTTCTTTTCTAGGTTCACTTGTTCACACTTTTTGGTTATTTTTCTTTGTTTTTCAATAGCTTTTGTATGTCTTTCAAAGTAAATTGGTTGTTGAATGTTATGTGGACTGTGCTTCTAAAGTATGGATAGTTGAATTTTTCTACTATATTTCCTTTGTATGAGATTATTGTACTTCATGTGGGTCAGTTAATCTTATTGATCACAATGGCAATTGCTGACCTGTCACTGTCTTTTACTTCTGTATTGTTCTTTATGAATCTTTTAGTCTCTGGGGATAGGCTGTTATGGGAGCTGTACCACATTCTTCTGTTTGCCATGAAGTAGGGGTGTATTCTTTCTTTTCCTACTTTTGTCATCCTGCTTTTGAATTCTTAGGACCTGGTTGAATTTGTTGTTGTAGAGAGTTGTCTGTGTGAGAATTCTTCTGTTTGCTCTCTGCCCTTTAGTTGGCATCATGTTTTGCTGAAGGTTAGGGGAAATGTTTTTCCATATTTCCACTTTTCTAATAGGTTGTTCCAAACTTGCACCCTTTAGTTGATGATTGGTATGTGGCTGTTGACCCTCATTTATCTGCCTGCACTTTAGTTGAAATTTGGGTGAGGGTGTTCTTTTCCTAGTTTTTGTTTTTGCATGTGACTCCATCCTCATGCATTTTAATTGGTAATCAGATTGTGGAATTCTCCTGATTCTTTTTCCTCTGTTGTTGGTTGTTGATGATGTCACCATCCTCATGCCCTTTAGTTGACAATTGGATTGTGGAGTTCTTCTCCACACTCTCCTGCTTTTTACTAATGATCAGCTCTGGCTTCTGGTTTTCTTCATTTTCTAGTCTAAATTCAGTTAATGAATTAATATCCCATATTTTAGGATCATATTTAGATTTGTTTTTTGAAGCCCTCTGGGGCATGATTCTTCTTTCAACCTTGATGTCATTTTGCTGAGGTGTGTATTCTTCTTCAAATTCTTCCTCTGCTACACTGTCCAATTCTTGCATTTTGTACAATCATTATCTTTTATGATTTTAAATTCTGTGTTATTGTCTAATGTTACTGGTTTTATGTCTATTGTCGCCATTTTTAGGTTTTGGAAGTGTAAAATCCTTCAGTCATTTAGTTTATAGTTATTATTCAGTAAGGTTTGCATAATGGTGAATGGCCCTGACCACTGTGTCTTTAGTTTTCTCACTTGGTTTACGTCTTGTGTTCTCAGTAATGTGTATGCATAAACCTTGTTTCCCATCTAGTATGGTTTGCCATAGATTTTCTTCTTGAAGTTCCATTCTTGTCTGGTTGCAGATCTTTTTGTATTATGGCACATTGCCTTGTAGATTCCTGTGATTTGATTTTTATTGTCTTTATGTATTCATTGTCTGGTTTATCGGAGTATGAGTGGTGTTGCATTGATATAGGCATTTTGGCCTCTATGCCATACATTGCTTTATATGGTGTCATCCCTGTGGTTGCATGTACTGATGTGTTGTAGAAGTATTCTACCATTTCAATAACTTCTTGCCAGTCTCTGCCTTTGACTCTTGATGTTGGCACTCTTATCAGTTTGATCATGGTTCTGTTTAGTCTTTCAACTGCTCTGTTTGCTTACAGGTGATATGCAGTAGTTTTTTCTGTTATTATTTCCATTAGTTTTGTCATCTTTTTGAATAATTTGCTCTCAAAATGAACTCTGCAATTGGATACAATCCTTTCCATTGGGCCAAATTTTAATATCCACTCTTTTATTATTTTTTCAGCTATGATTTTCACTGTGGGGGAGTCTAAGGGTATCATCCTGGCGTACTTGTTGAAGTTGTCCACTTACACTCAAATGTATTGGTAACCTTCATCATCATGTGACAGTTTTTCTAGTTCCACATGTACTATTTGGCTTGGTGTCATTGCTATTATTTTTTCTAGCACTGCTGTTTGGCGTGGGAAGTGAGTTTTGTTATTTATTAGACATGTTAGGCATTTAATTATCACGTCTTCTACTGCTTTTCTTATAGCTGTTGTTATGAAGCATGCATTGAATCTTAGTTCAGTTTGTATTATTCCCATATGACTGTTTTCATGTATCTTTCTGATTAAGTCTCTTTTAAAGCATTCTAGTATGGCTATTCTTGGTGATTTTCCTTGTACATATAGTAGTCTGTTGTTATTAATCTTCCATGTGTATCTTTGGAAGTAGCTGTTTGCTATTTTTCCTAGTGGTTTCTTTTCATCTTTTATCTTTTGTATTACTTCTTTTAGGATGATGCTGATTCATGGTTTTTTGATAATTTTGGCTCAGTTATTTCCTCTTTTATTATTATGGGCATCATAAGTTTTCCTTTTTATCAGCATTGATGTCCAGTAGCCTTTCATACTCATTATGAGGTAAGAATTCAAACTGTTTTTTCCATGTCTCATTGGTGTTCTGGTAATGCTGTCCAGAAGTAGGTGTTTTTGTGTAGTGTTCCTTTTCTATATTCAATTGTGAACTGGAATTCATTAAGGTACTCTATCCACCTTGAGACTATGGAGGATTTGTCTGCGGAATATTTCTTTAGCCACACAAGGCAGCTGTTGTCTGTTGTTACTTTGAATGTTTGGCCTATTAGAAAATACTGACATTTCCTGATGCTTTCAACCAGTGCCAGCATCTCTAATTTTGTTGATCTGTAATTCTCCTCACTTTGTTTTAGTTTTCTGCTAAAAAACTGGATTGGTGCCTCTTTGTTATTCTTTATTTGACTTAGGCATGCGCCTATTGCCACATTGCTGGCGTTGCAGTCCAGTATAAATTGTTTGTCCCAGTCTGGGTTGTTGAGTGATGGTAATTTAGTGAGTTCATTTTTTATGTTATCAAGTTGTTCTTTTTCCTTCCATGTCCATTCAAATATCGCTGATTTTTTCAGTAAGGCTGTCATTTTGTTTGTTTTCTGGGCTACATTTGCTATGAATGATCTGTAGTAGTTAATGAAACCCATTATTCTTTGGAGATCTTTCTTTGTTTTGGGGCAACTTAAATTTTGTATCATTTCTTTAGCATTATTTTTCATCTTTTTTGATTTCTCTTCCTAGGAATATGACTTGTGTTTTTAGAATTTCACAGTGGTGTATCATGTGAATTGGGGATCAAGAGGTCTATGTAATTTAAAAGACATTCTTAAAAGGCTTGCTTCCCTTGCCTTTTGAGCATTTTTCCCATAGAGCAAATTTTAATTTATTAAATTGAAAAAAAAAATTCATTTCAGCATATATTGCAATCAATTGTATATCTCTTTAGTTTCACAGCTAAAATAGCAACATTGGTTGCTTTCTTAGTTGTATTATGAAAAAAGTCGCACAAAGTATTGAATATGTCACTATGAAATACTAAAAACTGATTCTATGTTTGCTAGTATTTGCATTTATGGTTTTTGGAAAACTTCTAAAGTAAAATGTATTTGCATTAAACTAATTGTGAAATGGTATTAAATTGATAAAAAAGAGATTAAGAAATATTTAATATTTTTACACTAGATTTGGATAATTTACTTCAAAATAAAAATGAAGCCCAAAACATCATAGCCAGGGGTGTATGAAGGATTTTCTGATGGGGAGGGGGACATCATCATTATTACCAAAATGCAGGGCGAAGCTCCATGAAATTTTTTGAAAATATTGAGAAAATATGCCCTAAAAAATGCGATTCACAATCCTAGATTTTAAATTTTTCAGTTTTTTATGAGAAATGTTTTGATTTATCCTCTCAAAATCAAATTTAGAAACCTGACGGGGGACATTCCACCATGTCCCCCTCTGCATACGCCACTGATAATAGCCTGCACACTCAACTTTTGGGTTGAATGCATAATATTTGAATATGGAAAAAAATGAAAAATACTAATATTGTATTTAAAGCAAAGAAACAAACAAACTTCTAATTTAACTAACCTGTGCAAATAATTGCTAAAATGACAGCCCAAAATGAAAATTTAATGCCATAAATTGACAGTAGTAATACAGGGTTCCATTTTGTTACACTTTTTTCTGATTGGTCAATAGGGGTGGCCTTTGACCTGAGACGCCTTGGATATTGCTGATGGTGTTGTACTGATGTCATGGAAGTCATGTATTTTTACTAGTTTTTGTGTTATGTGATCTAATTTAGTTTTACATTTTTTTAGATTTACTTTCCCACATTAACTTACTTTACATTTTTTACGTTCCCACATTAAATTACTTTAAATTTTTTACTTTCCCACATTAATTTACTTTACATTTTTTTTTACTTTCACACATTAACTTACTTTTTAGTTTTACTTTCCCACATTTACTTAATTTACATGTATTACTTTCTTTGCCTAGTACGAAAAGATGTCTTCATTTTGACAGATTATTCAGTTTTTACAATGATTCAAGTGGTGGTGGTTGACTTTATTCAACAATGTAAGTCATTTTTGCATTTTAATAAGTTATATTACAAATGTTGTTTCATATGATTACGAATTACTATAAAAATTTCACACATTTAATATCTTTGCTAACAAAAATTTGTATTAGACTTGTTGAAAATATATTTTATTAAATGGAATTGCTTCTAATGACACATCATTCTGAAAGCATCATAGAGAAAATAAATCCAAAAACAAAACTAAAAACATTACAAATTTTTATTTCACATATTTTGATTATGCAGCTTCACGGAACATCTGTACTATAGCAAGGCCACAGCGCCAAAGTTGTGAAACAGTGGATTGCATCACAAGACTTTCAGCTCCTTTAGATCGTCGAGTGATGTGCATTGGTGCTTCCTCAGACAGTTCTTGATGTGATGTCAGCAATTTTCTATGACGTTGTGGTCTGGGGAGTTTCCCGCCAGTTCTCTGTAGTGTTTGTCAGTATATTCATACATAACTTTCATTTATTACAAACTTAAATGTTGGAAGAATTACTTGATTGGTTGATTTCTAAAATTATTGGCTTCCAGATTTAAAAACTTAAATGTATATCAGTACTGAAACTAAGGATTGACATCAAAAAAAAAACATTAGGAAATTAGTTGCTACAACTGCATCCAATCAATCATGTAAATGATACCACCACACAAATAACCTTAAACATTGGTAATGATACCTCAATTTTTAAAGAGGTAATATGTTAAAAGCATTAAATTATTTAGTTGAAAATTGACCATTTGGAGAATTGACATTTAGAAAATTTGAAATTATTCTGTTGGCTAAAATTTTTGGCTTCCAAGCCTAAATTTTAATCAGATTGCTTGATTTTTCGAGTATAAAAACCTATTATTCTTTGAAAAATTATTATACCTTTTTTAAAATTACAAACAAGTTTGAAAATAAAAATTTTCGAAAAGGTAAGATGTTGAAGGCTATTCAAGAGGTAAGGATGTTGAAAGCTCTCCAAGATGTAGGAGATAATCCTACAGGCAAGAGAATTTCATGTGGAGATTTACAAATAGGAGAGTGGCATAAGATAATCAACGCAACAGTGCTGGAGACAAAATATGGCTGCACCATAAAAGTGAAGTTAAGTAGAAATGAATATTTCTATCTACCAAGGCGTTATGCCTGTGAGATCAGAGACGATGATGTACCCTTATTGATTGGGAGTAATATATCAAGACTGGAATCTGTTGGACATTATATAAAACTATCATTTTGCTAATTTATATCAAAAATGTAGATATTTTAGTTTTTTCCAACTGTGTTTTATTTAGACATGTAGAATTCTAAACATTTTTTATTATTAACAACACCCTTGTAATTAAATCTAGAACATTATACATATAGTTAAATTAACTATGTTTTACGTAAAGTCTCTCATTTATTACAAGTTACAATATCAATAGTAAAATACATGTAAACACTAAAATTATCATTTGGTTAAATTACAAAACCAATTATNTGGCATCTGTTGGACATTATATAAAACTATCATTTTGCTAATTTATATCAAAAATGTAGATATTTTAGTTTTTTCCAACTGTGTTATATTTAGACATGTAGAATTCTAAACGTTTTTTATTATTAACAACACCCTTGTAGTTAAATCTAGAACATTATACATATAGTTAAATTAACTATGTTTCACGTAAAGTCTCTCTTTTATTACAAGTTACAATAGCATTAGTAAAATACATGTAAACACTAAAATTATCATTTGGTTAAATTACAAAACCAATTATCGCTTTTGGGTTTATTACAAGCTGGGTTAACAATGTAGTAAAAATTTTTGATTTTGAAAATACATGTTCACAAAACAAAATTAGCATTCATTGTAATCGAAAAATAATAAATAATCATAAAATTTGGATTTTGTTAAATGTCTATGACGAAAGATATCTTCATTTTAACACATTATCCAGTTTTCACAATGATTCAAGTGGTTATGGTTGAATTCATTCAATAATGTAAGTTATTTAGAAACTCTAACAATATCAGATTTATTTTTAAAAATTTTCAATCTCTATATGATTTTAAAACATTTATTAGGGAAATTGAGTTAAAATCCGGTTTTTCTAATTGCATATTGCGAGATATAAATTTTATATATGAAGACAATGAGTAAATTGCTTTGAAGAACTATTTATTTCATTTTAACAGTTTACTTTGATAACCATAATCATTTTTCAATTTCATGAGCACTTAATACTATTTTGCAAACTGTGTATGACTATGTGATGACAACTAACGTATTTCTTGAATGCAGCTTTGATAGCGTTCTACAGAAAACATGTTATCAGCAATCTTGAATAGCTTCATATAAAAAATCATACTTGAAAATATTTTATTCTTGAATTCAACGAAAAATACGTATTGAAAGATATCTATTTCACTTTTAACAGAGACGGTGACTGCAAACAAGTATGTTTATTTTTGCGATTGACGCTTCTTACAAGTATATTATCTACCTGATTCAAACATTTGAACAATAGAATATTGACACAGTCTATGAAAGCATGCAAATTTATTCATAGAGCGGTATAATGCAATTTCACATGGTTGTACTGTATTTACATTGTCTATGAAACATGCAACTTTCTACACATATGAATATACACAGCTGGCATAATGGAATTTCACATTTATGAAACAAAGACAACTACCCTAAAAGATTTCAAACTTTTTGGTAAGCTATTTTTATAATTAAACCTCAGATATTGTTTTTGATTCTTAATGCTTTTGTGCAATATTATCTCTAGTTAGTTTGACAGATATTTCTTTTAAAAACATAATTTTATTTTAATGAATTGCTGCGAATTTACTGTCCGATGTTAAATTTATTATAGACTTTATAGAAACGTCGTTTGTTTGTTAATTTTTAATTGAATTTGTTTAAACATTTAATTGTCATGTGTTTTATATTGTGAATGTCATCTCGTTTGATTTGTATATTAACCATTAATTTAGATGCTACCATTTGAAATTCATAATGTGTAAATGCACATTGCATTTGTTTCCTGCAGAATTCCCCCAAAAACAATGATGATAAACTAGCCTGATAGACAAATTTAATAGTACGATATGTATGATCATTATAAGCAAAGTGTAGAATAAATTAAATTTTTGTCTTGTCTTAAACACGTATGTGGTTTTTACCATGTACGTTTATTAAATATTATTATTAATAATTATTTTTACTTGGAAATATTTTTTCGATTCCACTTTTTAAACAAATATGTAATTTAGGAAAGTAAAACTAAAAAATGTAGGCTAGTGTGGGAAAGTAAAACTAAAAAAGTAAGTTAATGGGGGAAAGTAAAAAAAAATGTAAAGTAAATTAATGTGGGAAAGTAAAAAATGTAATGTAAGTAAATGTGGGAAAGGAAAAAATGTAATTAAGTTAATGTGGGAAAGTAAAAAAAAATGTAAAATAAATTAATGTGGGAAGGTAAAAAATGTAAAGTAAGTTAATGTGGGAAAGGAAAAAATGTAATTAAGTTAATGTGGGAAAGTAAAAAAAATGTAAAGTAAGTTAATGTGGGAAAGTAAAAAAATGTAAAGTAAGTAAGTGTGGGAAAGTAAAACTAAAAATGTAAGTTAATGTGGGAAAGTAAAAAAATGTAAAGTAAGTTAATGTGGGAAAGTAAAAAAATGTAAAGTAAGTTAATGTGGGAAAGTAAAAAATGCAAACTAAATTAGACACACATATAACACAAAAACTAGTAAAAGTACATGACTTCCATGATGTCAGTACAACATCATCGGCAATATCCACAGCGTCTCAGGTCAAAGGCCAACCAGAAAAACGTGGGATGAACTACGACTCTGTATAACTACTATTGACTCAGAAGCATCAAATTTAGGTAGAATTAGCAATTTTGAACAAAAATTTGCTTTTGGAGTTGATTCTCAAACATCAGATTTCTTAAATCTAGGGCACATTGAAAATGACACTAGGCATTCAAGAAAATTTCACAATGTGATATCTAGGTCAATTTGTAATACTAAAGATTAACATATTTAAATAATGTGAGACATTTAGAATCTAAATATGACATTGGTTTTCCATTTTAAGCTGTAGTTAAAGAGCAGTTTTAAAAGAAATCTTGCAAATTTGAGTTTTAATATTTAATTCATTAAATGACAGTGAAAGGACTTCTAAATCTAGAAATTTAATGCCAGAAACACATTTGCTAGGCTTTAATCAATGTAGAAACATCAATCATTACTGAGAAGTAGTAGTCAGTGCTCCAAAAAATTTATATAATCTAAAACTCAGAAATCTGAATATATTTATTAACCAATCTCAAAGAAATTGACAGAATGGATCACAGATATCAATAAAATGGAGTAAAATGTAAATGAATTTTCAAGGTTTATCCATAAGATCAATTTTCATAATCCACAATATACATTTAAAAAAATGTGAAATGAAATATTACTAAACAAAATGTTAAGGATTAACAAAATTAAAAACAAAATGCAGTTTTATAGATAGTTTTTTTCAAAAAAATCACAGTAATTCTTAAAAATGACTTACTCCTAAAATATTCATATCTAAAAGAGAAAATTTTCCATTATGCAAGATTGACATAGAATTTTGGGAAAATAGTTTTTAAATTTTATTTCTTGTACTACTGCGAATATCTCAAAGTAAAAATTTCCATTTTTTGAATTTTTAATTTTGAGAAAAATTTTTTTTTAGTTGAAACTTTGAAACTTTCAGTATTGGGACGGGACCAAAAAAATTAGAATCTAATTTCAAAACTGCGCACTTTGATGTAAAAATCATATTCATAGCTTCATTAAATCAAAAGGTATTAAAGAAAATATCTTATTTGAAAAAATAGCCCAGCTCTGGCCAGACTAGCTAAGCTAATATAGATCTTAGAGCTAAACATTTTGGGAAACAAATTTTTTTTCTGCAAAATTTGCTACTTAGAAATTCAAATGGACCTGTGATATCTTTAAATTTTTTTTGCTATAGCCTGCTAAAGTTAAGGTAGATTATCTAATGGCTAACAGGTTTTCAAAATAATTATTTTTAGAAAAATTAGTGGCTGTGTTAAATTTTCGTCTTGAAATTTCAAATAATTCTAATAAAAATTCAAATCACTAGAGTGAAAATACGAAAAAACAAAAAAAGTTTTTTTTTCAAATAAATGGTATTAAGAATTTAAAAATTCATGCTTATTAAAAAATTTATATAAACTTCTAATGTTGGGAATTTAAAAAACTTTTAGTTTTCAAATTCTATTGCTATGAGCTCTCTCCAAATATCATCAATGACAGCAAAAAAATTATTTTCCTGCTAGAGGCTTGTATCACTGTTTAAAATCTTCAACCTGCGGAGATCTAAAAGCCTGCAAAATTTCATGTTGATAGCTGCAATATTGACAGACCAATGGGAATAATGTGTGTTTCAAGAAATTTAGAGGAAGTATAGAAAGCAACTAACATTGCTTAACAAGAAATGTATATACACCTTCTAAAATAAATTTACATTCTATATTTTAAAACAATACTTGGCTTACAGCTGAAAGATTTCAAAGGTATATTCTGATATCAAAGAGAACTTTAAGTCCAATTATCATTTTAATCCATACATCAGCCTGATGTGCATATCATTTGGGAAGAAAAAAAACAATTTCCACTTTACAAAATATCTCTTACCATGGGACTGTACTTTGTATGAGTTGGATACACATTGCAAATTGTAAACTGTTTACTAATGGAAAACTCATAAAGAGATATGTATTGTACATAACAAGGTTCTTCTGAAAATGAGTTAAGTTCACTGACTATTACAGAAAATGATAATTTCTCCTCTGTTTTTACCAAACATTGCATCATTCATTTGTTTTAAGCCAATATTAAAAACCAATCAGATACATTCTTTTTGTTTTACCATCATTTTGCTCGAATTTTCATTTTTTCACACTAATTGATTGTGGTGATAGCAGTTTTTGAATAATTATTCATTAAATATATAATTTTATATCTAAAATTTACCATGAATTCCCCTGCTTTCAATGAACAACAGACATTCTAACACATTTTACTGTATTAGAAAATTATTAACATGCTACTAGATATAAAAATCCTTTATGTAATGGTTTGAATATATCTTATCCACTGCTGTAATTGATTTAACCATTCAAGGCACTATGTGTTTAATAATAGCATATATCTTGTTTTCATGATTAACAATGAATGATTAATACAATAGAAAGACCTGCTATGTGTGATAAACCATTGAAATCTCCAACATACAAAGAGAATTTCACATTTCAAAGCATAAAAACAACTTACCACTGTAAATAAGAAGGCAACCTCCACAATTAAACTCTCCACAACAACACAGTTGTTGTAAAATAATATTATATTCTCCAATGTTTTAACGTAAATACAATCATGGAAAAAATAAATCTGACAAGGATATATATATAAACATATATATATATATATATATATATATATATATATATATATGTTTACACATTCCAAATAAAATTTTATAAAAAATTATGTATTTTAATGATACTTGTATTTTTTCTTGTGGCAAATACACCTCTACAGTTTTCAAGTACCAATCAATTTGCATACAAACCAACTAATTTCTTAACAATACATAGGAACTTTTTGCAAATAGGCTAATTATTAAGACGTCTACTATACACTTATGTAAACTATGCATATACATGCCTAAATATTTCTCCAAATATGATGCATCATAGACCTGATTGAATTCAATACAATCCCTTTTGAATAAAGAGATATTATGTCAGTAGAATTATTCTTTAAGAATCCTAACTTATATAACGAATTCTCCAACAAGTACACATGTAAATTCTAAAAAATTGTATAGAATGATTATATAATGCGAAAATAACTGCACTCTGTAATACCCCCCCCTCTTATTATTCTTGAACGAATTACAGGTTTATGACTCATCAATTAGCATCTGTCAATCAATTTTTAATAAATTTGATGAATGCTTTTTTTGATGAGAGATTTCAAAAGAATCTCTTACAAAAAATTTTTTGTTGAAATTGCAAAGTAATTTCAATAAAAAGCGTTCAGCGCATGATTGATGGGACATATATGCTGGAAATCATTTTTAATGGTACAAATCAATATTGTAGAACCTCAATTTGTAGGACGCATATGATTACCCTTATTGGAAAACTGTGCTAACTTACCGCAAAAATATTTATATTTCATGTTTGAAACATAAATTTAGCGGTAAATTATTCAATTTCTTTTTAAAAGCAGAAACAACTTACGTCTTTACAGCATTTTTTATTATGATTTACCAGACTTTATTTGAGCGGGCATAACATGTGTCCGGTGCCCGCCCTCCCTTCTGCCCTGCGGGCATCGGCGGGCCCGGGCATGCACACAAAACACTAATCTGGACCCACATTCTGAATGGTTTACCTCTTTAAAAGTCCCCTTGTTAAAATTTTAGCACTACACCTGAAACCTTCAAAGAACCTAGAAGAATCTAGTAATTAAGATGATTTAACTCATTACCTAGCAAACATTTTTCATTTCCATTAGTGCTTAATTGGTCTATCTATGCATTCAGAAAGAGGCAGAGCATTTCATCAGGCTATGTTATCAAAATTATCATAGAACATTGAATGTGGAAATTAACCTTAATTAGAAAGTATTGTTTGTGGAAGAAATACCTGACGACCCTGCAATGCTAACGAACCTATATACTCATCGAAAAAATTTCAAACATAATCAGCATTGTGTTGCAAGTAATGTGGTAAAAGTAACAAGAGCATAAAACGAAAAATTCTGGAGTCTAGTTATTTAATAAGGTCATTTCGTTTGCATAGCATATTGATTTCTTATTTATTCTTATTGAAGTATGAATAACCGGTATTTCGAAAAACAAAACAAGAAACGATTTTCATTTTGAAAATTTATTAGCAATTTAATGATAAAATAGAGAAGATCTGCTTAGGGAAGTGATCAGAATTCAATACGTTAACAAGTGAAAATGCACCGTAAACAACAATTCTAGCTTCAAATGCCTGCATAATCTTAATAAATTGATTTGCATAGATATATTTGAAGAAATGTGTCCCTTACACAATATTGTAAAATTTGAAGCCGTGTGCCCTGCTGAAGTAGTGTTCTGCGGAGAGGGCCGGGCCGCCAACAGAAGGGTGGGCGGGCATCGGGCACTCAAATAACCTTGCATATGTTATGCCCGCTCAAATAAAGTCTGGTAAATCATAAGATAATATTCTCTAATCGCGTAAGTTGTTTCTGCTTTTAATAACTGGTGAAATATTTTATAGCAGTGGGAATGTTCAAACAAGTTCCTCACGAAAAGATAAAATTATAATAGTAATTTTGTTCATTTGTATTTATTTTCATAGTATTGTACGTTTTTCTCAATAGATGGCGGGCGGACCGGGCAGCCCGTTTCTGCCCGATAAATTCCAACGGGCATGCTGGCACCAGGCATTGGAAGATAAACAAATAATGCGCTCAATATTTCTGGAAAAAACTCAAGGTGACAGACGAATACATTATTCTGAGAAGGAGGAATTCACAAGTTTTGTCGATGGACTTTTTCAATCCATTATAAATAGTTTCAATTGAGCAGAAATTTTCAGATTTCACTTTTTATAAATTGCAATACTTTCGCAATGAATTTCACTTGAAAATAGAAACAATACTTCGTTCATTTTCATCACTAGGCTTTGCCCTCTGGGAAATAAAATATATCGATTAGTGGCAAGTTGAGAACAAGAATGTTCATACTGCAGAAATGGTTAAAGTAGTATATTTTTTACAAATATTTTTGTGTTTTTTTGATGTTACATGTTGATGAATTGTGACAAGTATTTCCAAAACTGAATCACCAAAACTATGCCAGTACAAAACATTTGACGAAATAATTCTTTAGCATTTTGTGTCCTCTACATTTTCTAAATTCTGTCACATATTAAGATATGAGTAAATGCGCCATCTTGCGACTTCAATGTCTTGCATCCTATCTTAATACATGTAAAATCATTGTTTTGCAGTCAATATTGACAGAATTGCTGGCGGATCATTTCATTGCTTAGGAATTATAATTTTAAGCTTGTTAGTAGCACGTATATAGTCATATCTATTGTACAATCAGGACCTTTACACAACAGCAATTCACATTGTCACCCAGTGGGAGTCGTCGCATCCACTATTCATGATAATTCCTGCTACGTTCCCACGCCACATCTACCCATTGCTTGCGCCGCTTAGTTGTTTACATTTTTAGTTCTGCCTTGGCAGGTTATTACGTTGTTTAAATCAGTTTGTATATATAGGGCCTCAGTGTGCGCAAATGTTTAATAAAATCTTTTTGGTTTCATAGCTCATTCTCTTACTCATATATGCTTTATACTGAGATGATCATGGGCAGTTAAACTTTCTAGAAGCTGAGGGGGAGTAGGCCAAGTTCGTATTCAGGCATGTAGGATCATTCTGGCCCATCTACGAAGGAGGCTTAAGCCCGTTCAATTTTGGGTGTAGCTGATCCAGGCATTCGTGTATTCTAGATGGCAGCTTTAATGTCTTGCTTCAGCACTAATTGCCATGTATTCTTATGTGTTACTGGAGTTTGTATTTGCAGTAGTCTATCTATGTTATTACTAGTGCTTACTACTTTAAACTGTCTATGCCTAAGCAGTCACATGAGATGTATTACAACGAAACTAGATACTACGCTATCACTATGTTTTTGTTTAACTTATCAGCTCGCTATGTTGATGCTAGATTTATTTTTCGGCGTTTCTGGATATACTTTTTGGAAGAAATTACACTTAAAATTTTTATTTTGAGATTTTAATTGGAAATATCATGTATGCATCTAGCGGATATCCCTAGTGGATCATTCGGCTATGTAGCTTGATTATCAAACAATCACATGATATTGCCCTTTCATTAATAAATTTGTTCACTTTTCGGCGTTTTGCTAATTTCTGGAACGCATGTTGTTTTCTGCAATTGGTATTGTTGGTGCGCAAGTTAAAAAAGATACTGTGCGCAGATTTATGTGAAATTACTAATTGTTTGTTTAAAAATTTATTAGGAAAAAGAATATTTTAAAACATTGGATATTTTTTTACTAAGTTATACAGTATTATATTAGTCTAATTATCAAATATTAGATATTTCAATATTGTTTACTGTTATTTTATAGCTTCATTTACCAGTAAACCTTTAGTATGATTATTTTATATTAAATTTTATATTCTGAGGAATGCACATTTTTTCTTAATGCTAAAATTAAGCATTTTAATTTCGTTTATTTTACTATTATAGCTCTATTTTAGGAACGAACCTTTTATAAGATTGTTTTATATTCAATCGTATATTTTAAGGAATGCCTACTACCTGTTAAATGCTAAAATTTTTATTCATCAACCCAAAAATACTAAATTTTGTTATTACCTAATGAACTCACTAAATTGACCATTCAATTAGTTCATTTTGAACGTTTGTCTGCGTAGTATTTGAACATTGACAGAAGGGACATATTTGGGCTTACTAGTGATGTATGGAATAGAGAATAATATTCAGTATTTTGTGTTTACTATATTAAAAATATATATTAGCTTATCACATAGCCCGATGCCCAGACATTTTGAGAAAAAGTGAAATCTACTTTGATTTTGCAGATATACGAGATATATGTGGAGACACATGACCTACTTACTACAAAACAATTCCAATTACTAATTTAAAATTTATACATTCATTAGGTTTTAAAGAAACCCAAGCAATTTTCTTAGTATTTTCTCAACTCCTTGAATAATTGGCTTGATCTCTCATTAAATTACGCTCGTTAAAAGTAAACAAGGATTTGATCACCGAAAAAGCGCAATGTCTGCGATTGTTTAGCTTGGAATGCAATAAGGTCAATGACTCTAGCAAGATAGTAATTAATAACACTTATCCGCACATATCTAAAGAATTTTTTAACAACTACGCATACTTTCAAATTTTACTGCGAACCTAAATACGATCTGAAAGTTATCAAAGAGTTATAAAATAATATATTTTTCACATATACCTAAAAATAAACTAACAAAAGCAAGTTTATTTCTTAATGCGATAATTCATATCAATAATACTTTTACTTATGTATGCATCTGATCTAATTCGAAATGTTCACTATATTTTAGAGATGGGACCGTCTCTGGGCCAGCAATTTACCGGCCTGCTGCTGCTTTTAAACTTCAAAGAAGCTCAGTAAAATTACCGGCCAAAGTTATAAAAAATCTTGTTATATCTTATAGATAGGGAATATTTTGCTGAGTTTGGGAGGACTTCTTATTAAAATCTAAAGTTTTAAAAACATTTTTTGTTTCAGAAATCTGCAGTATTGCAGTTAGAAAAATATTTAAATTTACTTTCTTGAATCTCTCATAAATTTTCAAATAAATTGAGTTGCACTGCTTTTTTGATAAAGTATAATCTATAGGATTTACACTTGAAATTTTGAGACTTCATATAAATAAAGAAACTTGAACCTTGTATTTTTCTAATATTGGAAGAGACATTCGGGTAAACAAATTTTGATAATGTAAATAATTCGATTTTTTAGCCAACCTATTGTAAAATATTGACTTTGTTTACTAAATTGGAAGTGTGATTGATTGTAGTTAATTACATAAACATCTATTTCAAATAGATTTGTTTTGTTATTAAAACTGGGGGACATTCGTTTTAGTAAACAATGTACTTCTTAACATTGAAATTTTCGATGAAATTCCACAATAACACTCGCATGCATATTATAAATAAATCAAAATATATTCTTTTAGTTTTAATTTTTGCTAATAAATGGGGATTATTTAACTCTTTAGGCCTGTTTTTAGCTGGAGCTTCGCAAATTTATTGCTTTTTCAAGTACATAAATTTACATTTAACATAGCTATTCATGAAGAAAATTAATAAATGAGTAAATGTATATATATATATATATATATACTACTTTATTTATTGGTATATATAATGTATATATCATATATAAATACTTCCCTATTTATGTATGTTGATAATTTCGTTACTGGTAATTTTTTATAAACTAGCACCTAAATTTTCTGCATGTGCACCCCAATAATTAATATACTGAATCTAAGAACATTGTAATTAAATTTTGTAAAACTCTCATTATAACATAATCTTTAAGAAAAGTTTAAATTAATTATAAAAGACATCTTGACTTTATCTGTAATCAGAAAAATCGTTTAAATGATTTACATGGCAATGAACACAAAAACATATCAGCATTCAATAATTGCAACTGCTTTATTTCGCCACTAGATGGCTACTAACCACATAAACAATTTCTTGATATGCATTTATTTAGTCATGATCACTTAATTGTTTCTTAAAACTATTTTTAATAATTTTTATATGCAAAATATATGTTCAATTTATTCTTTTGTTCTATTTTCATTTCTGTATGATTATTTTTTCAAAATATTATACAGATTTGAATTAAACATCAAAGATTAGGATTAGTGGCATACAAAGTTTAATACTTTGGAGAATTTAACTATTTTGTTCTGAAAAGTAGATATTTTTATTATCTTTATCTACAAAAATATATTCATTGGCAATTAAATATAGATAGGCCTAATATTTCATTATTTAGGAGAATCAGTACAGTAATAAAAGGTATTTTAGAATAGTGAAATTTATAATGAAATTTTTGTATTATTATTATTGTGTCTGTCTGAGATTTAGTCAGTATAATGAATTAAAATATTCTGGTGGTGATGTACTACAGATTGGTATACAAAATTTTTCCATTTGGGTAATGAAAACATTAAAAAAAGGCGGGTAAATTAAAACTTCTTGTACTAATTGCTTTACATATTGTCACAATTGCTGTTTTTAAATGTACAAATAACTTACAGTTTAAGAAGTAAGAAAGCATGTGGAGACACTAATTGAATAATTTCCATTTTGAAAAAGGTATTGACGAGTGCACAAATTTCTTGTAATGCATCTATTGGAAAAAAGTAGCCTTTAAAGAATATAAATATTTCAAATGTATTATTTCACAAAAGTATATTGATTATATTGTTCATATTAATAGATAAATTATGTCAATAAAAAAGTAATTTTTAACGTATATTTGATGCAATTTAACAAAAATTACTAAAATAAATGAAAGCAAACTGCAAACGTATATATGTTTTACAACAACAAGAGAACAATATGCTTCTAAAATAGAATTATCGACAGCTTGCAAACATTATTTAAAACCACAATTCAAAACTGATAGTCCATTGATAATTCTCTATAATTATAAAATGTCCTAATTACATATCAATATTATGTTTGATTTACAAATAAAATGCCAACAGCGCATCTTCTAAAAACATATTGACCAACAGGTTATTTATGTTTAACTAGTATCTACTTTGGGAAATAGCAATGTCAATTACACGTTGTAAAAATTGGAAATATGAGTTGTTTATATAACGATTACAAGTGAAAGATTTCCAAAACCTGCTTCCGCATCGGTTGACAGGTAAGAATGTATAGAAATATGTTTATGCAGTGGTTTGAATACGAAAGCATTGATATCCATGTCACTCCACTCAGTCCTCTTGCAACCCGATATGATTTCGGAAAGTATAGAAGAGCATAAACT
Source organism: Hofstenia miamia (assembly GCA_900660155.1). Lineage (NCBI taxonomy): Eukaryota > Metazoa > Xenacoelomorpha > Acoela > Hofsteniidae > Hofstenia > Hofstenia miamia. The sequence goes on from CABFPE010000308.1 coordinate 703,585, forward strand.
ATGGGTGTTATCATAAGCATGATTTGAGTGCTGTCAACTTTATTTGAGGCAGATTTTTTTCTAAGAATCAGACGACCAATAATCAAGCTGTTAATGACCATAATCATCAATGGAGGGAAAAATCCATAAATGTATGGGCGAATTTTCTCATCTATTGTTAAACATACAAAAGTTGAAATTGATTTGCAACCAATGTATTTGATGATTTCACCCTAAAATAAGATAAAACGCTTATTATACTCTATGTGGTTAAAATATTCTGGCAATATCCAAAATTTGTTAAACCTAGAATTAAACATCTGCCTTCTAAATGCATCCAGAAAGACATTATGAATTATTATTGTTATTTTTAGATTCTAAAGTTCTCTTGAAATCGGTGAATTGATTTTTGAACTTTGCATTTTTTCATATTTTCTTCATATTCTTATATTTGAAGTATAGTTGCGCATGATACAGTTCCTGGTTAATAATATTAATGCTGCAGTAATGTATATATTGCACAAGTATTTCCTACATTTTCTATCTTGCCAATGGTCTTGCAAGCAATATATCTGAAAACCTCACCCTAAACATTCAATAAACAATTCGTTTTATTCTTTGCAAATAACTCCCACAAACATTTTCTACCATTATATATTTGTAGAAAATTGACTTGCAGCTCTATTTTCTAAATGATTAAAATTTTGCAACTTTAACAAAGCAGAATTGCTTAAATTGAAAATATCCTAAAATTTACTAAAATCAAGTCACTGTATATATATCCAGGGTTGGAGCCATGCCTCGAATTTTCTGCACGAGCACAGCACAAAAGGCCACGGGCACGAAATTTGAAAAAATTCTTTGAATGTAAAAAACATCTTAGATTAAACCTCTATTAATAAAATGTTTTGGCGGGAAATATTTTCAAAACTTTAACAAATTGTTCTTAGAATCAAAACTTTCAATGATTTTAATATTCAAATTAATAGATTTAGAAAATCAATATAACTAATATATTTGATACGTATTTTAATGAGGGCATGAGCACGGATGGGGCACGAAATTTTTTATAAAAATGAGACGGGCATGGCAGGAACATGGCACCACGGCACGGTTCCAAGATTGACTATATCAATACAAACAAATATTTAATGACCAAGTGAAACGTAGCAATGACCATCGTGAATTCAAAAACAAGTTTGGAGAAGAGCATAAGCAAAATATATTTAATTTATTGTCTTGCTAAAGTTATTATTTTAAATTTCAACATCTGCAAATTGCAACTACTTATTGGTTTGAGTGAATATTTAGTTTTCAACAAAAAAATTGCTATCAAATAAATGTTCAACATTTTGGGATAAAAATTTTTAAACTTTTAAAAAATTAAATGTGAAAAAATAATTTGAATTAGTTGATAGATTAATGACACTTAATCTAAATAATCAAATTCAAAAACCGTTGGTTTCATCAATTGTTTATAAGTATAATTGTCCGGATTGTGACAGCTTCTACATTGGTGAAACCAAAAGACATTTGAAGACACGAATTCAAAAACATCTCTATGGACACTTACAACCCGAAATTTCTATGCACTCAAAAATACATGAAGCATCAACATCTGACTTTAATATTTTAGTGAAACACAAATGCACCAAGATCGCAGAATCAATTTATATTAAGGAAGAGAAACCTAATTTAAATACTAAATGTAATCAAACTCTTCACTTATTTTAGTTTAATTAATTAATGATTTGTAAATTTATATTTTACCACCAAATAATTTTTGTTTTTGACTGACAATGGTACAGTAAGTACCGAAAGTACTCTCAATTAAAACTTTCTTTTTTTCCATAAAAAAGCTTAGCACTCAAGCAACAAATATATATATATATATATATAATAGCACATAAAAAAAGCAAAAAATTGATTAAAATGCACGTGTGATTGAAATGCAAGCTTATATTACCTCATGTATGTAATTAAGGCCGTCACCAGGATCATCTCTGCAGTTGATATGTGTATAACCAGTTGCTACAGCCAGGAAAATAACAATCAATAAAATCCTTCCTGTGGATTGTTTGCTTGATATTGATTTGTATGACAATGGCAGATAGACAGCAACAAAACGTTCACAAGCTACCCAAACTAAGCACCAACCAGATCCAGTATAAGCTGCATCTGTGAAAAAATATCTAAAATGACACCACTTTCCTTCTCTTAGCTTTATCCACAATAAAAATGGTAGCAACTGCAGAAGGTATCTAAATTTATCCGCATGGACTTAAAAGTGTTTGTTTCTTAATTGTAGGATACATTACACATTTATGCTGCATACAATATTTCCTTTTTCATTTAGATTTACATATCTACTACGCTTGCAGCATTTCACTGAACGTCATTGGGCAAATGAAATTCCCATACCTATTGATTAACTATATTTTATATTTGTTGGAAAAGTGATGCTTACAAATTAGTGCTCTCCAAACAAAAATTATGAGTGAGTTTTTCTAAAACTTCTGAACACATTTTTTCCAAATACATATTTGCATTCAAAATATCTTCAAAAAACCATTTTGTTATCAGTAAATGGGAAGATTACCTCAGATAAGTTATTGAATATTCCACGAGCATAATAAATCGTTTTACATTCTAGCAGATTATAACACATTTTCTTTACAACATCCGAATAAATAAAATTGTAATTTTTTTCATTATATGTGTGGTGTCTTGGTCACTAACTCCAAAATGAAATAAGGTGTGGCATTATTACTACCTATTTTCATAAAGTACCAAAAAAGTTTTTTCAACATTTTTTAAAAGGCGCCTGTCCCTCAAGCAATTGCATGTTTATGATTTGAGCAACAATATGTTCCGTATTTGAGAACTGAAAGAATGAATTTGAAATTCCGAAAAACATCTCTTCACTTACACTATATCTTATCATGAGCAACATGTTGAAAACCAAAAAAGTTTCGACATAGAAAATTTTACATCAATCTCACTTTTATAAGCGATGGCAGAGTAAACAAGTAGTTTGTCACGCATTAAATCTTTTTTCTGTAAAATTAAAAGCAGAAATAAAAACAAGGTAAGTAATGTTATTTATTTTTCTTAGATGAGATAATTTTCAAGACTACATGTAGACAAACACAGTAGTTTTAAATTCTTGTTAATATGTGGAAATATTTTTATGCCAATTTCATCATTTACTGCAAAAAAAATTAACTTTGCCAGCTTTTCAAGAGCGAATTATATATTAGAGATACTGCAATTTTTTTATATTTCAATGCATCTCAATATTCAGAGGAAGGAATTTTTTAATCATCATCAGCGATGATTTTTCAATATTTACGACTATTTGTGCTTTGTCTAAAAATTTTTTTTTCAAAATTTTAGTAAATTTTAACTAAAAAAAAAGTTGTATTCTCGAAAAAAAACAATTTTCGCTAAAGCGTAGAAATCAATTAAGTAATAACAACGGCCTAATTATATAAATATAAACATTGAGGCAACTTGATACGTTGTAACATAACAAGTGAGGCTGAAGAACTAAGGTAGGGTGCAAACGATACAACTTTTGTTGTGAAACCAAATATGATAAGAAATCACATTGATTAGCAAAAATTATTTTGTTTACCAGGACTTAAGAATCGCATTAAAAATATTAATACAATAGTTAGAATAACTTTGAAAACAAGCACCAATCATTATGTATAAAATTATGAATATTATGAATGTATTTATGAATTTCAAAAAAATCATTCAATAAAAGTAGGAAATTAAATATAATGCATTCAAAAGCAAAGTAAGTTATGAACTGAGATAAAAAAGCCCCTACTTTATAAAAAGCTTTTCATTGTTTTTTCTCCAAGAAATTATGATAAAATGAGGAATTAGTTCTTAATAAATAAAAAAATGTTATGTTATTATCGGAAATGATATATTAAAATGAATGATTACTTGAATGCAATTCCCGTGACAGCAATGAGATCAAAGAGAGCCAGAAGTTGGAGACATCTCACCATTGAATGAGAAAAAATGTTCTTCTTCAAACGAATGAGAATGAAAATGATGGCACAATTACCGGGTATGCCGATGAATATTGTCATGACCATGATGATGTAAGCAGATAGTCTACTTTCAAAGTCTTGATGTTTAAGCAATTTGTTAAAAATTGGTGCGACTGTTTCATTAGCAAACATTTTCGCAATTATAGAAAACAACTATTACACAATTTTAAATAAGAGTTTTTAGCCAATCGAAATTGCATAGCAGTAAGTTCAGCTAAATCAGTTAACTAAAAATTTAGTCTTCTTTAAATTGTTAAGAAAAATGGAATAATCCTATTGTCTAGAATAAATCAAAATTATATATATATATATATATATATATGCTAAGACCACTTTTTTACCTTTTGAAAACAAAGTATCCCAATCTTGTATATCGATTTCAAATACATTGAAAAATGTTACTAATAGTTCAATTGAGAAATTATTAATATTTGTAGATAGAAACAATTTGAATGTAGATGTCATTTTCAGGAGAGCAGCAAATGGGCAACCCTTTGAAGTTAACCAGTCAACGCCATATCTATATATATATATATATATATATATATATATATATATATATATGTCTTTATGTTGTTTTAGTCTAGAAAATTGCACATGGCAATTTTTGACCCAAATTTCAAACTGCTGGTAGGCCTATAATAAATATATTTCTGTCAAAATACAATTTTGATATTTTCTATATATCAATTGTTTG
>CABFPE010000308.1:720502-744275 GCA_900660155.1 Hofstenia miamia
AAGATTGGCCTTATCGCTCGCTTTCTGTGTGAATTCAACTATCTTAAAACATGTGTTTCAATTACAAGCGCGATATCACAATCTCTCTGTGTGAATACCCTCCTTTATTTCCTCTTGTTTAAATCTCAAGATTGGCCTTATAGCTCGCTTTCTGTGTGAATTCAACTATCTTAAAACATGTGTTTCAATTACAAGCGCGATATCGCAATCTCTCTGTGTGAATACACCCTAAGCTATTGAATTGCTTGTAACCGGAGTACGGGGTAATGAACTCTGAATTTTAAAATTAGTGTTCAAGAAAATAATTTAACAACGGTAAATCCAAATTTTGGAAATGGTGATAAAAGGAATTATTTTTTGAACATATTTACTTAATAAAAATCTCTCTTAAATTTTCAAATGCTAAGAAAAATATATACATCATTTTCACAAAAGTGCAAATTGCTTACAAATAAAACATGTAAAACATAGTCTTTTGGAAGATAATTCATAAATGATCCTAGGCATATCATGTGGTTTTCTCGAAATATATATTAAATTCTAATGAATTGCTCTTTGAAAATGAAAGAATATTGGTAATTTTATTTTTCTTCCACTATAATATAAATTGCGCTAAGGCCATATATATATACATATATATTTATATTTCCCGCTTTTTGCCAAGGAAAATGGAAAAACCTTACATTTGGAGGGAAAAGGTCCGAAATTTTAAAGGCATTTAGCGGAATCGCACTTTTCCCCAAAAAACCAATTTTTTGGCCATTGCTACCACAGTATTCACTCGAACTTAAATATATGCACCATAGGTGTAGAGACACTACCCTGCAAAATTTCAAAGGTTTGTGTTTGGAAACATGGTCATGATGAGGTTCTTAAAAAAAATATATATATATATATATATATATGTGTTTTTTAAGAACCTCATCATGACCGTGTTATATCAACATCAACATAAAGCAAAAGAAAGTAATTTTAAAATAATAGTTCAACAACAAAATTCAAATATAGCAGAATCAATAGTAATAAAAGAACATCTAAATAGAAATCAAACTTCAATGAACAATCAAATTTATAATTTTAATTAGATGAATTTTGTAAAATATTATTTTACCGCACTTAATTTTAACCTGATGAAGAAACGTTAAGTTGCAAAACGCGTTGTTAAGTTTACGTTTTGTTTTTATTTTGTTATAAATATGTAGCTCAATGATTTTTGTATATATATATATATATATATATATATATATATATATATAAAAATACTACTTCTGCAAATCTTTAAAATTTTGAATAGTAGAACAATCAGTGATATCGAAAACAAGCATAAACATCAAAAAGATCGTTTGAGACAAAGCTGAATGTAAAACCAGCTAATACAGGATTGTGTATTCTCTATCAATCCAAATGTGATGTAAAACATAAGAAAATACAATTAAATGTTTAATCGAAGGAGCAAACCAAGCATCTTCAAATTATAGCAACTGTATTGAAGCAATTACCAACCTTTATACGGTTTTAGAAAATAATGGATATCCTCACAGATTAATTATAAAACATGTAGATGATGTAATTTTATTAAGGAACATAAACAACAACCTAGCTGAATCAAATAAAGAAACAAATTTAAAGCAAGTATATTGGAAACTTTTTTTCACTAATGACAAAGTTAAAGTGTTCGAATCAAGAATAAAGAAGTTAAATCTCAAATTAAATAAATCGAAAACCAATATTAACATCATTACAAACTCAAAATATTTTAACAAACAAAGATCCTGTAGCAAAGTTGCTGTCTTCTTCAATTGTTTACAAATATACGTGTGAAGATTGTCAACAATCTTACATCAGAGAGACACGCTGACATTGTTCTACAAGAATTCATGAACATCTATCAGGACATCTAAACTCAGAAATTCACCAACATCAACATCGAATTAAGAAAGAAAATGTTTAAATATTACTTAAAACAAAATTTCCATTAATTTGCAGAATCATTATACATCAAGAAAGAAATCAAATCAAATTTAATGAACAAGCAAAAATTTTTTTTTAACATCAACATTTTTTAGTGCATGCAATATATATACATGTATATATATCATTTAAGTGTAGTTAATTGTAACTACTTTTCCTTCCAAATTTGTTTGATAAAGATTTTAGATCAAAGCCGGTCGTACTTATGAAGCTCAGTAATTTAATACTTATATATATATATATATATATACATATATATATATCTATACACATTATATATATATATATACAAATATTAAAATAATTATGACATCATCACCTATCTAATGTTATCAATTTGTTGTTAAAAATAATTTTAGTAACGCACACATTCTTATTGAAAAAAAATTAAGTAGAAAAATTTTTATTGGGTAATCTATATCATCCACCGTGTGACCTCATTAGACAAAAATATCTTCTGACAAATGGGGTTAAATATCAAAATTTGAAAAAAATAATGCTATCTTTACACTAGTAGCAATAGTTTAAAATAAACATGCTTTGATGAAAATTTAGTAATGATTTGTGTGCATCGGTTAGCAGGAAGCAAAGCTAGCTTGAAAATTAAGTACTGTTTAGATGTTGTTATGAAACACATAATCTCTCATTAAGAAAAATGTCAACACTATTGACATTTTTTGATTGTTTTAAGTGGTATTCTTAATGTAACTACTATTAACAGCTAATTCTAAAATGCAAAAAAATAAAATATTTTATTTCATTGATTGCTATTATGAGGTTGTTTTCTGCATGAAAATGAAATTATATGTTTAAGAATAAAAACAAAGAATATGTTGCGAATACATGTTGTGTATTGTAAGTTGAAAACCATTAAAATAGCATTGAATATGGTGGTAAATAAATATTTTTGTAATAAAATCAAAGAATATACAAGTTTGAGAAAAGAATAGTAGACCCAACATTTTAAAAATAATCATTTTCGATGAGGCGTTAAGAAATCTTTCCCATGATTTGAAAACTTTCAGTTTTTTAATGTACAGGGTCTATTAACAGTGTTGACCATTTAAATGACATTTAAACTGCTTCAATTCAATTAAAATATGAAATTTTAATTAAGCGATAGTTTAGAATATTGATACTGCCTTCAAACAATAAGACTTGAACAAAAAGTAAGTAAATTTCACATTTTATAATGTATCGTCTGCTATGTTCCAACAAAATAAGTTTATTTCAGGAAAGTATCTATTGAAATCCTATTTCATTAGGAAGAAAGCAACATTTAAATCAATTTCTGCGCAGTATCATTCTAATCTTTCAGTCGATACCAATTTCATATATGACATGCACACCATTGGCTCCCATTTTATATAGCTTCAAAACTCATGAGATTGGTGACAATAATATCTGATTGATCCAGATTTACATAACTTACAATAATTGGTTTTAATTTTCTTCTCAAATTGTTCATCGTAAAACAATAGATTAAAAGCACTCAGCAAAATTTCAATATGCTATTTGTTGATGTTTATTATATTGAAGCCGCCCTCAACATGCCGCTTAAATATAGACCACTCAAATATACAAAGTTTAAATGGGGTCGTTTAATTTACTTTTGAATTTAAACAAATGGCTGATATAAGCGACTTTAAAAACTGTTTAAAGCGATTTTATTTAAATCGTCAATACTGTCTACAAATCAAGGCCAAGCTTTCTAGCAAATAGTAATTTTATAAAATCGAAGTTCATAGCATATCATATGAAGTGAATTCTATTAACATTATTATTATTCTTACTTCTCACAGCTTCATGCTGGTATCCCTTTGAGCTCGGAGAACTCACCAGTTCCCAGGGAGTCTGAGAGATTTCCTCAGGACTCTAGCTGTTCCTAACAATACTGCCTTCTGTGCAACTGCACCTCCCCACTTGGTACTCCTAACTCCTCCAAGTATCTCTTATGCTTCTTACTCACTGCTCTTAGTGCTCTTACGAGTACCGGGACTACTTCAACCTTCTTTAACTTCCATAGCCTTTCTATTTCCTCTGCCAACTCTCTATACTTGTCTATCTTCTCTTTCTCCTTGCTTTCTACATTCCTGTCCTTTGGTACTGCTAAGTCTATCACTTTTCCCAATCTTTTCTCTTTGTCTACCACTGCTATGTCTGGCCTCCGTGCTTCTATCACCTTGCTTGTCTATGTTGAAGTCCCACAGTATCTTAACCTTCTCATTTTCTATGACGCCTTGTGGCTTGTACTCATACCACTTGTCTCCTGCTTCTAACCCATGCTGCCTGCTCAAACTCCAGTGTACCATTCTTCCCACCTTGTCATGCCTGAACTTATACTCATTCTGTGCCAACTTCTCACACCCTGCTATCAGATGATCTACTGTCTCCGCCTCTTTCTTACATAGCCTACACTTATCACTTACTTCTGCTCTTCTGTCTATATGCTTCTTCACCCAGTTTGTTCTTATTGCTTTCTCCTGCGCTGCCATTATCAGTGCTTCTGTTTCTCTTTTTAAACCTGCTTTCTTTAACCACTTGTTGCTTTCTTCTCTGTCACATTTTTCTGTGTTCCTCCAGTATTCTCCATGCATTGCCTTCAGCCTATACCTTGTTTGTCTCTCTCATTCCATCCTACTCTGGTACACCTTCTTTCCTTCACTCTCAGTTCTTATCTTCCTTAGCTCCTTAGTGACCTCTAGTAGGGATCCTCTAGGTTGTTCTTCTACATATTCCTTTAGCCCAAGTGCTTCTGCTTCTACAGTTTCCTCCACACTTAGCAGCCCTTTCCCTCCCTTATGCCTTGCCATGTACAGTCTATATACATCTCCATTTAAGTTAAATGCTCTCTCAGCTGCTAGTATCTTCCTTGTCTCCCTGTCTAATTCTCTCAGTTGATTCTTGTTCCACCTAAATATTCCTGCCAACTATCTCACCACTGGTATCGCCCATGTATTAATTGCCTTTATGCTGTTCTGCCCATTCTATGCTGACTTCTGTAGTACCTTCCTTACTCTCCTCTTGTACTCTTTCCTTAGCCTCATCTTCATTTGCACGTGATCTGTTCTGTCCTTCTCTATTACTCCTAAGTACTTGTGCCCCTCTTTGACTTCCTCAATCTTATCCCCAATGCTCGTCCTCAAACCATCTCAATTTATGCACTTGCCTCTCGTCATTGTCACTGTCGCACACGTTCCTAATCCAAATTCCAACCCTGAATCTCTGCTTGCTTTCTCCAATGTCTCCACTTGCTTCTGAAACATTTTTCTTGAACTAGCATACATCTTCAGGTCGTCCATGTACAACAGGTGATTCACTGCTCTACCATGCTTCGCCAATTTATATCCTATACCTGTCTCCTTTATCTTTTCTGTGATTGGGATTAAGCTAACTCGCCTAAACCTCAACCTGTGCCAGTCTATCTCAGTCTGCTACTTTCCCATCTCCCTCTCTAGAAACTCAACCCATTTATTTGAAACTCCATTGGCCTCTAGCGGCCTCAATACCCACCTATGCGATATGCTGTCATACGCCTTCCTGTAGGCTATCCATACCATTGCTAAGTTTGTCTTCCTTCTACAATTCTCCACTACAACCTGGTCTATTAACAACTGATCTTTGCATCCCCTCGTCTTTGTCCTACATCCCTTCTGCTCCTTTGGTTCTGGTCCAACCTGTTCTTTTCTAAGTAAGATGCCAGACTACTTGAAATCACAGAAGTTAGCAATTTCCTAGTTGTTGGCAGACATGTTATTGGCCTGAAGTTGCTTGCCTCACTACCTTTCTTTGGGTCCTTCTATCAGAAATGTCCTTCCCACTACTATCCACTCTGGGCAACCACTCACCACACATTCCTCCAATGGTACTGCTAGTCTCTCATGAACTCTTGTGAACTTCTTCAGCCAATACCCATGTACCTCATCTCTGCCTGGCGGCTTCCAGTTCTTCAACTTCTTTAGCGTCTCCTTGAGCTTTGCAGTTGTGGTTACTTCATCTTGTCTTAACCTTTTCTGCATCTGTTCACTCTCTATCTCTGGTCCTGCACTTCTCCATATATTCTCCCAGAACCTTACTGCGTCCCCGCCTGCTTTAGCTGTAGCCTTCTCTCCTTCATCTAGTTCTTTGTAGAATCTTCCTTCCTGGGTCTCAAACTTAATATTGTCTCTTGTCTGTTTTGCCTTTGCTCTATATTTTCTCAGTTTTTTAGCTTCTGCAACTAATCTCTGCTTAAGCTCTTCTCTTGCAGTCTCTATAGTTGTCCCCTTACCTACCCTGCACCTGTCCGTCAACAACACACTCATCTCAACGCCTCGCCTATCTGTAAAATATATCAAGCCCAGAACTACCTCTCTCATTATTGGAAACAGTATATTGAAGTATGTCCGTTCTCACAATCTTTTCTAAAATCAAACAACAACAATTCATTCATATTCTGGTCACAACTCCCATCAACTCTCTCAGAAGATCCAGAATTATCCTACAACGCACATCAACTTAATAAATGGAGGCCTCATTGATGCAATCAAATCTACCGACATCAAACAATTTCAACAGAACATCAATCATCTTGTATCTTTAATCTATCAAAAATTCATTCTGCAGTTCATCTATTTACTAGAAATTACTCCAGACTGTAAACATTCTGCTCTACAGAAGAATCATATCATCACTAGATTTAATGAAGCCTTATCACGTCTCTCTACTAATAAATTCATTGTTATACCAGTCTTCAAAACCTTTCTGATTTCACCACAAAGTATCAACTCCAACCTCTTTGCCAATGATGGAATCCACTTATCTCGTCAAGGAATTGCTCATATCACTTTCGTCTTAAAAGAATTCTTCTAACCTCGCCTAATTTCTCACTCTTCATTTCGAATTCCAAATGTCACCTATCTAAAAGTTGTCAATCCTTCAAATCATCGAACTCTTCTTCCGACGACTCCATCTGAATTATCATGAAAATGTACAGCAAAAAGGTAAATTTTATTATATATTATTTAGTTATCTATGTAATGTTACAAAACGTATCTCTATATTTATAAATCCACATCCACATGCTTCAAAACTTACCCATTTCACAAATTATGCATATACAGTTAAATTTAGTACCTTTCTTCTTAATCACCTCAATAACTATTTTTATTCCATGAGATTACTTCTTTCAGGAGATATTAAACTAAAACCAGGACCAATTCTACAAGAATCGCAAATAGAAAATAAACTAAAAAACTACTGTAATAACTATAAATTTGTTTATCTCAATGCTAGAAGCCTCAATTCAAACAGAAATGATTTTCTAAACTTAATAAATAAGATAGGAAAAAACACAATATTCTTAATTACCGAAACTAAATGTCATAAAGTACTGATTAATATCACATACAATCCCAATAAGAGTTATCATATTGACTATTTAAAATTTAAGGCAAATGAAATCTCCGAAATAAGTGATCTCTACTATTCTATACTTTAATCTAAATTATTTTAATAATCTTGAAAAAAATCGTTAAAAGAATTTTGTGCAACATACGATTTTCATTGTGTAAATACTGACTGTAATACATGACATAACAATTTAATCGATTACTTCCTAACAAATTTCGACTAAGTTTTTTAAATCCTTCATGTTTGAATCATTCAGTGACCATGCTCTTTGCACATATATAAGTAATATAACTACCAAAGCCAATAAATTTAAAATAATTTATGCAAGAGATTATCTAAATTATTCAGACGAAATAATGGAAACACTTTTGAAAAACATTGTTCAACTATATATACACATTAAAATCTGGAACTTGCATGATTAATTATATTTCAAAAGAAATTTGCACTGAAGTTAATAAAGCGGCACCAATTAAGTACCACAAAGTAAAATTAAAAGCACGCAAGTTTGCTTTATCAAATGCTGACGATAGTGACATACATGAACTAGTAAGTATTAAAAGAAAATTGTTTGATCTCGCTCAAACAGAACCGATAACAACTAATTGGACTAATTACGAAAAATCAAAGATGATTATTAAACAATTAAGAAATAAAAAATCTGCCTTAAAACAAAAAAAGTGCCAACTTTAAAAAAATCCAATTTTTGTATGTACAGATTGCTAGAGGATAGCTGCATCGAATGGTTTCATTCTCACGTTGCAAAGCTTCTTAATATCCAATAGAAATCAGCCATTGTAGTAAGATCATGTAAGTCGAAAGCAACACACTTTGCAAAATCCTGTAAATCCATTCGACCAATCAAAACAACTCGCTCATCAAATTGCTTTGTTTACATTATTGCATCCAAATCAATACAATGAAATTCTGAGAAAACATGGCCAAATTTATGAGTATGACAAGATTGGTGCAGCTTCGATCATAAAAAAGAGGATAAAAATATGCACAGCATCAAGAACTTACAAAATAAGTGAAGCCAAAGTTATCTATTTATCTACAACAAAAGTTGGCAGGTTGAAGTCGTAGTCAGGTGTGCCTGAACATCAACAAATTTTAAAGAAATGGAAATCCTGAGGTTCTAATAACCCAGATATTCTTAGGGATATCAACTGTGTCCCAGAGAAGAAGGAAGAGGATGTCATCAAACTTTTTAATGAGTTGAGTGTGAATAATGATATCAAAAATTTTTATGTTGTCTCATTACAAAATATCACTGGACATGGTGATGAGGAATGTGATTCTGATTGATTCAAGATTGTGTTTTATATCATTTTCCCATTGCGCACCTGCANTCTAAACTTAATAAATAAGATAGGAAAAAACACAATATTCTTAATTACCGAAACTAAATGTCATAAAGTACTGATTAATATCACATACAATCCCAATAAGAGTTATCATATTGACTATTTAAAATTTAAGGCAAATGAAATCTCCGAAATAAGTGATCTCTACTATTCTATACTTTAATCTAAATTATTTTAATAATCTTGAAAAAAATCGTTAAAAGAATTTTGTGCAACATACGATTTTCATTGTGTAAATACTGACTGTAATACATGACATAACAATTTAATCGATTACTTCCTAACAAATTTCGACTAAGTTTTTTAAATCCTTCATGTTTGAATCATTCAGTGACCATGCTCTTTGCACATATATAAGTAATATAACTACCAAAGCCAATAAATTTAAAATAATNGAATAGATGACGGATAATTCATAGCCACAGAATTACTCCAACTTTAATAAATTTTAAATTTAATCTTTGTCATTAGTAATTGCTTCACTATGATAGAAGTGCATCATTGCGAGTGCTTCAAAATAAATTACAATAGAATCAGCAGAAACCAGAACATTGGGCGAAGATATTTTATAACAAATATTTGATTTACGAGGTTTTGCAAAGCTACGGTATATTTCAACCTTCATAAGATTCATCAGAAAATACTTGAATGCTTTCTGTTTATTATAAAACAATAATGATTCTTCGATATACATTATTACAGAAAATCATCTTGCTTGCTTGAAAAATACAAAACATGAGAAGAAAAAAATCGTTTTCCGAGCATTTTACTTTTTGGATTTACGAAGTTTTGCCGCTATACTCTTCACACACACACACATATATATATATATATATATANCATGCTCTTTGCACATATATAAGTAATATAACTACCAAAGCCAATAAATTTAAAATAATTTATGCAAGAGATTATCTAAATTATTCAGACGAAATAATGGAAACACTTTTGAAAAACATTGTTCAACTATATATACACATTAAAATCTGGAACTTGCATGATTAATTATATTTCAAAAGAAATTTGCACTGAAGTTAATAAAGCGGCACCAATTAAGTACCGAAAAGTAAAATTAAAAGCGCGCAAGTTTGGTTTATCAAATACCGACGATAGTGACATACATGAACTAGTAAGTATTAAAAGAAAATTGTTTGATCTCGCTCAAACAGAACCGATAACAACTAATTGGACTAATTACGAAAAATCAAAGATGATTATTAAACAATTAAGAAATAAAAAATCTGCCTTAAAACAAACCAAAAATTGTTCAATAAATAAATAATACAAACGAAAAATGGACAGATTGCTAGAGGATAGCTGCATCGAATGGTTTCATTCTCACGTTGCAAAGCTTCTTAATATCCAATAGAAATCAGCCATTGTAGTAAGATCATGTAAGTCGAAAGCAACACACTTTGCAAAATCCTGTAAATCCATTCGACCAATCAAAACAACTCGCTCATCAAATTGCTTTGTTTACATTATTGCATCCAAATCAATACAATGAAATTCTGAGAAAACCTGGCCAAATTTATGAGTATGACAAGATTGGTGCAGCTTCGATCATAAAAAAGAGGATAAAAATATGCACAGCATCAAGAACTTACAAAATAAGTGAAGCCAAAGTTATCTATTTATCTACAACAAAAGTTGGCAGGTTGAAGTCGTAGTCAGGTGTGCCTGAACATCAACAAATTTTAAAGAAATGGAAATCCTGAGGTTCTAATAACCCAGATATTCTTAGGGATATCAACTGTGTCCCAGAGAAGAAGGAAGAGGATGTCATCAAACTTTTTAATGAGTTGAGTGNAGTATATATATATATATATATAATTCTTATTTAATGAGAAGTATTAATATAGTTTTATCATTTTATGAGCTTTTGAAAAATTCCAATCTGTTAATATTTAGGCATTCCTGCATCTTGAATTCCAAATCTGATACCAACAAAACGTCATGTACCAATGGCTTCATCAGCTCGCAATCCATTAATGGATGAAATGGAAATATTTTTGATCATTTACCTAATTCATCAATCGCCTTTATAAATTCCAAATGCAGTGAAATTACAGGCCTCCCAACAAATAAAATTCCACAGACTTCAACTTACAAGTGGTTTTTACACATAGATTTCACTTCTTTTCCTTTTAAATTTGAAGCATACAGTGGAATTGCAATTGTGAAGCTCGGAACATTTTTCAAGTTTAAATTATGGTCTCAATTTGAAGAAGTGCTGCTTACTAAAATTACTTATGAGGAAATTTCGCCACGTCAAAATTTCTTAACTCAGCAGATTGAATTTCTGAACACTTCCAAATTTGGTAGGCTTTATACTCCGAATGATTTGATTACTGCACTTACTTGGTGCTCTTGTTCTCGGCGGTTATATTGTGAAATTCATGGTTTATTAACACTTCTTAGTATTCACACTTTACAGCGGCTTACTGCACATCAATCTCGCTTATCAAATAATGATTATTTGATTGCCATTGCTGATTCGTTGGAACTTAGATCTAAGACTGTTGTTATAATCGTTGACAAAGTTGCTGTAAAGTCCATTCTTATGTGCCATGGAGGAACACTGTTTGGAATAGCTGTTGATAATCCAAGTTAAGAATAATTATTCGTTTGTTATCTGTGGCTGCAATAACAGGAGAGTTTCAAAGGGATGTTTTACTGGAAGCTTTACGTGAACTAAGCAAGCTGACATATTTGGAATGGCTAAAATAACAGATGATATTTCCGTAAATGTAAGATGTTACGATTTGTTGGGACGTTCTAGTAAAACTCGACCATCCCTTATAGCCTGAAGGTCCATTATATTTTTTATTTGGTTCAGTGCATTTACTAAAATGTATTTGAAATAATTAAATAACTGAAAAATGCGATCAAGTAGATTTCTTTACAGTGCATAGTTCAAACATTTGCACAACTGTATGGAACGATTTTAAATCACTATACACTTCTAAAAACAATATTTACTAAGATTGTCAAAGCTAAGTGCCGCTGCCATTTCACTGGAGCCAATTCAATTGCTGCTCTTCGATATTCATTGATTGCCAAGTCTACGGTTTCAGATGCTGCTGATTTTATTGAACTAATCAATCGTTTTTTTAAATTTGCAATTGAAAAACTTTTGATGCTGGCACATGAACGCGTGATTCAGATTTAGGACCAATTGCTGAAGATTTCAAAATAATCTTTTTACGTTTTATTTCTAATTGGCTAGATATTTCCAACCTGTTAACCGTCAAATGCGTATCAGATGCCTATCAAGAGAAACATCACAAGCGTTATTTCAAACATGCAATGGACTAACTGACATGAGTGAATATCTCTTAACTACAAAAGAAGCATATCAGCACGACTTTGTTTTATTGGGATTTTTCTCCTCTGATGATTTGGAGCATTACTCTGAAGATCTGCGCTAATCTGTTGGAGGCTCCTGTTACATTTCCGTTGCTCAAATAATGGAATACTAAAGAATAAGAAAGTCAATATCAATTGTCAAGATTAATGAATTCCTCACACTGCAAAGTTCGCAGTCTGATAAAAGACACTATATTCCCAAATTGCATTCAACATTAGTTCCAAGCTTATGGATAGAAAAAATTGAAGCGATTCCTGATAATCCTCAATCTGTGATCAAGGGTATTGAATTGGCAGCTGTATATGTTGCAGGTTATTTTTGCTGAAAGCATCATATGCTTCAATGCTCGAAAGAAGGTCTAAAAGGATTTCATAGCAAATATCTTGATGAAATGGATAGAGGAGGCCTTGTTCATCCATGTGAAGATCTTTTTCTATTAGTAGAGTTCAGATGTGTTCTTTTTGATATGCAATCCATAGAACTGTGGCGTCATCAGAGTTTGCAAAAGCTCTTGAGCTTGCTCTCTATTTCGTACTGCAAGACTTCCATTCCGAATGATATTATAAAGTTGCCATCTAACATTTTAATTAATAATTGCTGTAAAAGAATTTCTTTGGATTTAAATTATGATCCTTCAAAACAAGAAAAAATTTTTAAGTTGTCTAGAAAATGAATTGTGCACTTCTATGTTTAAATGTTTTTATATTCTTATATTTTCAAAATAATTTCTTAAATATATAGTTTAAATTCGTTTATTTAAGCACTTATCTTTATCAATGATTGCTAACATAATATTAAATAATTTGCAAACACATATAATTGTCATTTATTTAAAAAATCAACTTATTCTGTTACTAAAAATCAATAAAATTTGAGCCTCAACAAATTTTGCTAATATTTCCTTTAGCACGGCATTGTCTTTGGTACAAATTGATTTAATGGAGAACAAAAACTTCAATAAAATTCTACTCTTGGATTACTGACTTAGTATGATAAAAAATATCAAAAAATTCAATACTTGTAATAAGAGTTGTGTCATTAATATGACCACAAAAAATCATAAAAGACAATGACAAACTAAGTAACTAAATCCAAAATGAATGCTTAAATATACGTTAATTGAAAAAGAATATCAACCTATTACAAACCTAAGGCCTATCTTTAACACTAGATAGTCTAAAGGATCAGGTTTGACCACTTTCTTTCCTTGATTTCATATTACATGCCAACTATGAGTATAAAGTAGGAAAGTGATAAAAATCTATGACATTTATTAATTTGACAAGTTAAATGGATTATTTAAAAAAATATTTTTTTGCTTTATATAGCATGCTATTCACATAAAACCCTTAAAAGCCCAAGGTTTTCAGATCTGACCAGTAAGATACTTACCGAAATATTATAATTTAAGCAATGAATTTCTTCTTAATTAGTTAGCATGTTATTTAATATATGTACCTTGACCCTCTATAATTTAAATTGGTTTAGTCAAAACTGTAGAGAACAAAATTCTTCCACGATGTGTATTAACACCTTACGAAATTTAAACTTAAGCCGGACAATGCTTATTTAAAAGAGGTACAGACAGGAAAATTTACTAGGTAGCAGCTCTGCAAGATTATCTCATTACCTTAGAAGTCTTTGTATAATTTAGTACAAATGAGTTCTTGATAAAGACACTTTTCACAAAAAATCATCCATTACATATTATTGTTTAAGAGATCATTTTGAAATTGCAGCACACTTTAATGAGGTTTTTCAAGTTATTGGCTTGTATAAAGGTACTAAAAAAAGAATATAGCAAGAGCAGGAAGTAGGCATGTAGTAGTAAGTTTCGCTTCCATTTTGTAAACAAAGCAGAGTTGCTAAATGTCATACGCCAAATTGATAGTAGAAAGTCTTGTGGAAGTATGGGAATTCCTATATTTATAATTAAGGAATATATAACTCATTTTGAAGAGCATTTATTATTCGCAATAAACTATTCAATAAGTCAAAATTATTTTCCATCTGTTTTGAAACGAGTGGACATTACTCCAGTCTACAAAAAAGAAGATCCACTGCTTGCAGAAAATTACCGTCCAATAGCTATTAGCAACACATTTGCTAAAATCTTTGAAAGATTGCTATACAATCAAATAATATCTTATATTAATGATAATAATTTGCTTTACAATAGACAATTCGGATTCAGAAAGTCTTACAGCACTACAGATGCACTTCTTTACATAACTGAAAGTACCAGATATCACTTAAATGAGAATATCTCTAGTGCAGTCGCCCTTTTAGATCTGAGCAAGGCATTTGACAGTTTAAATTATAACATCCTATATAAAAAGTTAGGAAATTACAATTTTTCGTCAAGTAGTATCGAATTAATAGCAGCATTTCTAGAAAAAAGGGAACAAAGAGTTAAAATAGGGACCACATTTTCAAAGNTGAAGAGCATTTATTATTCGCAATAAACTATTCAATAAGTCAAAATTATTTTCCATCTGTTTTGAAACGAGTGGACATTACTCCAGTCTACAAAAAAGAAGATCCACTGCTTGCAGAAAATTACCGTCCAATAGCTATTAGCAACACATTTGCTAAAATCTTTGAAAGATTGCTATACAATCAAATAATATCTTATATTAATGATAATAATTTGCTTTACAATAGACAATTCGGATTCAGAAAATCTTACAGCACTACAGATGCACTTCTTTACATAACTGAAAGTACCAGATATCACTTAAATGAGAATATCTCTACTGCAGTCGCCCTTTTAGATCTGAGCAAGGCATTTGACAGTTTAAATTATAACATCCTATATAAAAAGTTAGGAAATTACAATTTTTCGTCAAGTAGTATCGAATTAATAGCAGCATTTCTAGAAAAAAGGGAACAAAGAGTTAAAATAATGACCACATTTTCAAAGTACATAGCTACAGAAAGGGGAGTTCCGCAGGGCTCCGTACTTGGACACATTTTGTTTACTTTGTATGTAAATGATATGCATGAATCGGTTAAATGTGAAGTGATTCAGTATGCTGATGATACTTGCTTAATTACACGAGACCTTAATGTAAAAATTTCAGTAGAAAAACTGCAAAAAGATATAGGACACATAATTCAATATTTAAACATCAATCAATTACAAACCAATATTAGCAAAACGCAGTTCAAAATATTTTCTCCTCTTATTAGCAAGACGTCATGCAAAGATATTTCACTAAGTGTAGAGTCAGGAGTGAGCATACATCAGGTTGACATCTCAAAATATCTCGGTGTAGAGATCGACCAGCAACTGACACTAAAGAGATTTTTTTCCAGCAAAATTAGGAAAATGGCGATGGGGATCCGCTACCTACAGCAGATAAGGCACATAGCAAGCAATAAAGTGCTGTTGAATGCTTTAGTTATGAGCAATTTTGTATATGCATCCACACTTCTGAATGGGTTGTGCATAGGTGAGCATGAAAGGTTCAACAAGGTATTTAACTGGTCAGTGACAACATTATTTAATATTAGTAAACAGATGATTGGAGAGAAATTGCAAGAAACACAAATCCTGGCTCCAAAATACTACATTCAGTTTGCCAGTCTTGTCACCTTGTACAAACACAATTACAAGTTAACCAATTCACTCGATTTTCTTAATACCTTTTACATAATAAATAAGCGTGCAAATAAATACATAAATAACAGCAAAATTAGGTGCTTGCCATGGAGTAAATCCTTCTCAGTAGTCACATGCAACAGCTGGAATTCACTACCTGATGAAATTAGAACTGCCAAAACACTAAACATATTTAAAAAGAAACTAAAACAAAATCTACATTCACATCAAAAAAATTCTAGGTAGTAGTAAGCGTCTAAATACATGGCAAAACAGCTTATCGTAGCATTTCTTTTTTAAACAATATTTTAATGTGTTGATTTATTAATAATTTTATATGTGTTCATTTTAATTTTTTTATTGTAAATAGTGTAGTTTGTAGTTTTGTAAATATGTTTATATTTGTAAATATGTTCCTTGCATATAACTTATATTGCATATTACAAATTGCAAAATAAACTATTGCTAGACTTTATATAACAAACGTATATATGACGTTTAATCTAATTAGCTACAGCTCGACCTTTCTTTTATGAATTACAGATATCATTGAAGAGCATGATTCAATAATTGCATTGAGAATTCCATATAATTAACAAGAATTCTTACTACATGTCAATATAAAAAAACTGTGATTGTAATTAAACTTAAAAAATATTACCATAAAATCATTTTATTGTCAATTATTATTCAAATAAATTTTCTTTTCATGCTGCCTTAATGAATATTACAATTTAGGATAAAATCATTTAGCAGATTAGAAAGCATAAATCTAGTTATACAGCTAGCAAGTACAGACTTTCTAAAA
This sequence comes from Hofstenia miamia, assembly GCA_900660155.1. Taxonomy (NCBI): domain Eukaryota; kingdom Metazoa; phylum Xenacoelomorpha; order Acoela; family Hofsteniidae; genus Hofstenia; species Hofstenia miamia. The sequence continues at coordinate 737,014 of CABFPE010000308.1, forward strand.
CCTGTTTAGTTGACAAGTAAGAACATATAGAAATATGTTTATCCAGTGGTTAAAATTTGAAAGCATTGATATCCATGTCACTCCACTTAGTGCTCTTGCATCAATAATAAAAGCGTTTCATTAGAGTTAAATGTAAAAGTAATAGTGGAAAACGCAAATATATTATATATCTATACTTTTTGAAGAGCTCGAATGTTATGACATTTATTCCAAAACATCTTAAAATGTAGTTGTTAACACACATTTGCAACTAAATTTAAAAAAATTATTTTGCTAATTATAATAATAAATTATGCTAATTTATGAAGGGGCGAAAGCCGAAACATGCCTTTTCATCAAATTTGGTAGAACAAATTCAGAAATAAAGTAATTAACTACTTAAAAATTACCTCAAAGTCACTCCTTATGCAAGTTTTGAATCTCCTTATAAACTAATTTTAATTTACCTGCTTGCATTTATAATTGAATTTAAATAAATTTTCATGATTTTATCAATGAATTTTACTTTATTGTCAATAAGCATTTCCTAAAATAAATTAATGTTTTCAGTGACACGAAATTGTTTTGCTTAAAAGTTAATCAACTATGCATTGTTTGTCACAGGTTAGCTGGCAGACTGAGCTTCCTGTAAAATGAAAAAAATCTGCCACTGACACACCATGTTATCTACTATAAATTTCGAGATTTTTTAGCTTGTTTATCAATGACATATTTTATTGTTATGCTCCTGAAAAGCATTATCAACATTTAATTCTATAAATGTTTACAGATAATAAAATAATTTTTACCGAAGTTATCAAAATATGGTTTTTATGCTTTCTGGATGAATATATGCCAAGGTACAAAAAATATGCCAAAACCCTGGTTATCCACTTCGTGAATTGACTCAAATTGAAAGAAAGTACTTTAATTGGAAACTATCACAGTACAGTAAAAAAATGCTAAAAGGAAGTAAATAAATTTTTTTTCCAATATTTCATATTATTGACTATGCTGCTAGGATGACATTCCAACATTGCAGGAATAAATAGTACAAAAACGAGCTCAAAATCACTATTGGAGAAAGTGTTTTTGTATTCTGAAACAGAATTTTAAGACTTTGATCGCTTTTAGAATACTGTGACGATATTTATCAAACAAAAATTTCCTAAGAAATTGTCAGTGAAATATTGCCAAGATTAGATGTGTGAAGAATTCGAGGACCAGCAATTTGATAAAAGTGAAGTCATGATTAAACAACTTCTATTTATTACTATTTCTGTCTTTTCCATAAAAATGTTAGTGTTAGTTTTAATTGTTTTAGTCATTGCGATGATAACTGTTGACATATAAATATGTTTACAATACTTCAATAAGGGAAAACTTTTCAAAAATTTTCAATAGTGTTTTGAATTCAACTATGAAGTAGCATAAGTTAATGGATTTAAAATAATGGCTTAGTATACCTTTATTTTTTTAATAGATTTTTATATAAATAACCCGTTATCGATGTACTTCTAACATATTTATACAAGCAATTTGCTTTTGTTGTTATAAGTGTTTCTAAATAAAAAGAACTTCATTAATTACTTTAATAAACAAGAGTGAGAATTGCAAATTATTTTATTATAAATTTAGATTTAATCTAGTATTTGTAATGAAGCTGTTATCAATTGATTTCTTCTTCCGTGAAATATGTATAAAATTAATTAAATATTTGCCATCTCAATTTTTTTCTTAAATAAAAATTCGTTTAATTGTAAATGTAATAGAATTTGAATTTTTATTTTGTTCTTGAGCGGTCGTTCTAAACGTGCGACTTTATGATTCAAATAAAACTAAATGCGCTGTTCTCAAGATTTACTGAAGACAATTCGTGGTCTTATGAAAATATTTCAGATGATTTTTTTTCAATCTTGTGATGTTTTCATGGGGCGTATGGGATTAGAATAAAAACTCTGCCCCCGAGCAAGCCTTCTATCCCTACAATAATTTCAAGTTTTCTGCTTTGTTATTTGTTGTATAATTAAAATTTATTTTTTAACTAAGCTCGAGAAAAAGCATTTAGTCATTCCAGATTTTTCCGAATAAAATTGGTATTTTAAATTCACCATAAATTAAAAAGAAACACCAACGAAGTGTCCATAAGATTAAATGCGAATATGAACTAGTTTGTAGATTCCAATGTAATTTCATTCCAATTAGCGATGCACAGAGTAAGCGTTATAAATATTTCCCAAAATAGTTGTCATTATTTAATATCACGTGTGCTAGTTTCTGAAAAAATTGTTATGTAAGTTTTGAGCTTACAAGAATAATTTCGTTTGGTACGGGTCTTGCATACACAGAAGCTGTATTAAATTTGTCATTTTACGATTTTTTGGATTTCTACTGATTTGCAGAATGAATTAGTCACTCCAGCAAAATATATGCTTTCAGTCTTATTAACAATTGAACAATAATAAGGATTAGAAAACTTTGATCATCACTTCTTTTAAAACAGCAAGCACGAATATACCCCTCAAATAATGTTGATTATGCATTTGAAACTGCCAATGAAAAAATTGTTTGTTCATATATAATGTTCTATTATTAATAATTCTGTATAATAATTTTAGAGGTGTAATTGCTGTTCTAATCTTATAGTTTAAATTCAACATTTGACATATTTTGAGTAAACCAAATGGAACAGGAAAATAGAACTGACCTAACCGAACTAAACTACGCCCATTTCGAGAACCACTAAGACTAAATTTCATGCCTTAATTTGAAATAGTTGTAATTGAAAAGAAAAGAATTTTAATTGTTCATACAACTCTATTAAAATGTTATTAAGTTTGTTCAAAAAGTAAAATTTTTAAGGGTACAAAGAGGGTTTAAAAAAACAATCCATATATATATATATATATTTGCATTCAAGATAACCATATACATTCAATTTTTTTGTTGAGATGAGGAAAACAGAGGCTTGTTTTAAGCAAGATGATACTGGAAGTAGCCCACTTTTTAGATATGCCAAAAAATAGGAAATATATAAATATCTGTTTATTGAAACGTTTTGAATTTTTAGATATAGACCTTGAAATGGTTAAGATGTGAGAAATGTATATGTATGTTCGACTAGATTGCGATATATAAAAAAATTATATTATATATTTTCTAAGGAACTACTATAATAATTGTAATAATTGAAATTTTACTTGAATGTTATTCACGTGAAAAAGACCAGATCAAAGAATGCCAGAAGTTGAAGACATCTTATCATTGAATGGGATAGGTTATTCTTTTCCATCTGAGTAAGAATTTAAATGATGGCACAATTTCCGGGTTTACCGTGGAACATTGTCATCATCATAATGATATAAGCAGAAAGCCTGTTTTCAAAGTCGTTGTGCATAAGTAATTTGTTGAAATAGGCGGTTCGGTTTCATTAGCAAACATAATTTAAATAAACCAAAACCACGTTTACACAATTTTAAGTAAAAGTGTTGAGTAGTTGAATCTCACTAGGTATTTTCTAAGCTAAAATGAAAATGGTTAAGTCAAACTTCCGTTGTTTCAAACTTTTATTAATATTGTAACTGCTTTTCCTTTTTACCTATAGTTCCACATAATCAAATCAGGAACATGGAATGCTTCATTAATTATCTCAATTTAGTGATTATGCGATTATGCCTTAGTATGTCCAAAAATCCAAAAATTTTAATTATAGTGTTGTGACTCTAGTTCTTAGTTAAAAGAACAAGTTCATGCAAATACGCACATGTAAGTGTTAAAAGTTTTTTTATGTTATAACGGGGAACAGTAAGGGCTATGCCCAAATCATCCTAGAGATAGAGAGTACTTCCTCAAGGTGGGTCCTGGATATCAAGACCCAACACTCCATGGGCGCGTCGGTGTACGGAGTCCCGCACCTACATCAGACGTTAAAACTAGGATAGAAGAAGGTGCTCTGTGCATATGGGGGCGGTAACGGTCGAGAAACTTGTCTGTTTCAGTTTTTGGGTAGACAGGCAGCGACGCAGTGGAAACATTTTTAGCGAGACTGCAGCTCGTGCCAGTCCAGGAGTGCTTCTCATGAGGCAGTCATGCAAGTTTAATTCTTTGTTTCTGGCCTGTGAGATAGGCCAAGGCCAGCACTTGCTGTGCTTTTCTTGTAAGGGAGCTTTGCTGTGTCACAGGTAGTTGTGATCCAACATGCCTTTTAACTTGAGTCTTTATTTCACTAGATCCTTTGCATTCGGAGAATGTACCCGCTACCCAACATAATTTTCAGATCTTTATAGCAGCCAGCAGGTGCTCTCTTAGTTACCATCGTTAGTAGCCTTGGTTGGCCAAAACGGGAAAGGCACAGCCCTCTTATCATAACTTCAGCATTCAGCTTTAATCTTCTGATCAGACTTAACACAGATCAGCACTCTGCGTGCAAGGGGTAGCCAGATGTTTCTCACATTCAAACCGGCGTTAGTGGCCTACTTCTAGGGGTTAAACTCCGAACCCGGATCGTGGCTATGCCAAGTGAGTTAGTCTTTTGACTTCTTCAGTAAACCCCCACAGGTTATTACGAATATATATTTATATTTACGAATTTGTTTTCCATTTACTATTATCTGGTTTTATTTTATATTAATGGAAAGATAAGCGTTGATGCACTGGTAGGTTAGATATATCGATATCGGTTTTCTCTTGGTTCATTTCGTGCACTTAGACAATGTACAGTACCGTAGACACGAAAAAACTGTTGGGGGCCACATATTTAGTATCTAAGGAGGCCCCACCATGGTTGGGGCCGATGGGCCGAAAAAATTTGGGATTATAGACACTTTAGATTGGCTAAAAGGGCCTCTCCGAAAGCGATTTAAAACATTAAAAAGTCTGAAATAATGTGGAAATTTGGTATAGTTTCAAGTTATCTTTTTGAATTCTTAAAATATTACATTACTAGTAAATGATTTGCCTGGTTATTATACAGTTTAATTAGATTTCAGTTATGTCTCCAATTTCGCTGTCAGACCTCAAAATTTGAGCGATGCCCAGTTTACCTCTGCTGTTGGTGGTCTGAAGAAAGACGCCATCATTTCGTTGTTGCACCAAGAGGTGACTGCTCTCTCTACCTCGACTCTGTTCTCCAATGATGGCTCTGGCGTCATATCATCCTTATCTGAATCCCTCACAAAGCTTTCCTCTGATGTTTCCTCACTACAATCCCAAATGTTCTCCTACAGTGCTGCTGCCTCATCTCTCCCCAGTCATCCTGCTCCGAGTTTCACACCCANAATTAGTTGTTATCTATCTTACACAGTTTCCTATTTATGTTTCATTGATTACATATTTGTAATTGAATATAGGTTACCTCATGTAGTATTTAAATATATGATTCCTTGATATGCATAGAATATAACTGCTATTAAATTGTGTCGATTAGCAACATTTCAATGATTACTTAAGCACTGTATGAACGTTACCAGTAGACAATGATTTCACACACTTGAGTTGAAGGTCTTCATGTATCCATTAGGAAGTGCCCTTTTATATGGATGGAAATACTGCTGACTGGCAGAAAGCTATATACTGTTAGAACCTCAATAAACAATTTATGTGGGCAAATGATGGGTCCCACTATTTGCCCACATAAATTGTTTACTGGGACATCTTCCTATGAATGGAGAGCTTACACAGGGATTTGATAATTAATTTGCTCTTTAAGATAAATAATTTCGAGCAGTTAATATTGTAAAACTTTCTTAAGCATGTTTCGCACAAGTCAAATTTGCTAGAATCTATAACGAAAGAAGGTTAGTTAAAAAAGTAAAGATTGTCGACTAAGTAAGACTTAACATGATTCTACAATTCTCTTTCGCATTTAAGCCCCACTTCCTTATTGCTTGAATTGAAGGAGTGTTATTCAATCCCAATAAACCCAGCAATTGCGCATGAATGTAAATTAGAAGAGCTTTCAATGCTTCCACAGGAACATCATATTGACTGTAATTAGAAACAGGCATAGCAAGTAGGACATTTCATTGTAAATTTTTATTATTGCATTATTTTATTATTCTATAAGGGTTGAAAGTAATAGGCTATAATGTGATGTTACCGGCCTAGGCTTTGCTCTCATTGGCCAAATGTTACAGAACAAGTATGCCGCTAAAACCGGGGTTGCACAGCCAGAGCATACATGTAGAGCTAAAAATTATATGCAGGCTGCAAGTTGATGTAGAAAATTCCTGACAATAATGGTTGACCTACAAAAGATTTGAGAGGAACTAGCTCTATCAGGTATATCACTTTTGACCATGAGATTCAGCCGCAATTCAATCCCACCTGTCAGACTTTAATGAAGATTGCAGTTTAAAAACAACAAAGTTGTTAACTACCACTAAATGCAAACAAAGTAATAAACGTAACTAAGGTAAATCAAAGTATACAAAATACTCAAACAACTAATGTTTAATAAATGAGTAATACATATTTAAATTAGCTTCACAAATAGGATAAAAATATCATATTGGGTTAAAGTGATACCTAAGAGAAAGGTTGCTGTAATATAAGAAAAGGAATATTGTAAAAATTAATTTATATCTAAGGGCAGTATAGCAAACCAGTCCATTTCTACATCCTAATTAAGGGCTCGTTTACACGATAAATTTTCTCTTATGACTTCTCCTAATGTAAAGCAAAAATTATCATGTAAGCACAAATTAGCCAAAGATAAGTCTCATAAATGAAAACTTGCGTTCTCATGATATGTTGGTAAGTATTGTGGTTAAGAATATAATTCATGAGAGAAAACTTATCACATTTAATTTACCTGATAATTCTTTGCAAATAATGGTTTTGTCTTAAGGTAAAGCTTATCGTGTAAACGAGGCTTTAAAGTATTTTTAAATGGGACAGTCAATAATTTTGCTTCTTTGTTTTCAAAGCAATACTTTGATTTGCTAAAAGTGGGCTTGTAATGGAAACTAACCTGGATTATTTGTATTATTACGAATTGTCCTGGGACAATGAAGAAAATTACGTTTTGTTGTCGAACTCCTCGTCAAAAGTTGATCCAAGCTTAATTTGCATTTACAACATGTATTGCTCAATAAATAGCCGATTTTGTCAACCTTTGTGGATGACGTCATAAGAATAGATGTTGCAATATGAAATTAATTTAAAATAAGCGTAATAAAAATGCAGTTTCTAGTTAAGTTGTTTATTTTTATCACGTTAACTAGCCTACCACTGCTCAATAGCTAGAAGCAAATAATTATTTCACAAATATTTTTTTGTTATTA
>CABFPE010000308.1:765004-784239 GCA_900660155.1 Hofstenia miamia
ATACATATATATATATATATATATATATTTATTTACATTTAAAAATACATATTTATGCATATGTATATATATATATATATATATATATATATATATATATATATACAGAATTATATATTTATATATAAAAATATATAATAAAATTTATGCAAGGTTTTCGACTTTAATAATTTAGAGAAATGTCTTACTTTGTCTAAACTTTGTATTTAACATTTAACTAAATAGTATTTTGTGACAAATAATTAGGCCCAGACTTTTCATAGAAAATATTTAAATAATTCTCTAAACTCATCAAAATGCAAAGTAAGGTGTGTGCGTTTTGACAAGGTTTTCAAGTTTACATACAACAGATTGAAAGTTTGAAATTTCAAATAGTCAAACTTGAAATATTGTTCTTAGTAAGAATAGATACTTATAAATTCTTGGTAATAAATTTTACTTTATTTAAACCCAATGTGTTTGATCAGAATGAATACATAGAGTGTATTCGTAAATTTTATTTTTTTTTACAATTCCACATACGTTGCTAAAAACTAATATTTTAAAGAACAGATTTAAAACAACATCGTCTACATAAAAATCAATACGTTTGCAGCTATTCCTAAATATTTAACAATATATTAAGAGTAAAATATTTTAGGCTTTTATTTCTTTATGACTGCATTTTAAAATATCTTGAACTGTTAATTAGTTTATGATTTTGTATTGGATGAAACCTTCAGCTATCAATGCACTTTGACATCTTTCTAAATAATTTCAAAAATAACGAAAACAGAAAATTTATTTGTTCATTATTTTGAATAATATTACTTAGGTGGAAAGAACTCCTTTGATAAAAACGCTCATGCAAAATTGAGCAAAGAAAATTGTTTAAAAGGAAAGTGTTTTATTGAAAATATTTTTGCCTATTATTGCCACATCATGGCTAAAAGAAGAATTTCTGATATTAGGTTTGCAAAATCATTTCAATAACTCTGAATTTATTTAGACTTAATTAATTTAAATTAGCATGTTAATTTATTACTTTGCATAAAATGATAAAGTCTGTCGATGCAAAGACTAAATTAAATGGGTTGTTAGTCATTGGTAATTTTGCAGAAAGTAAAAAATAATTGGTTTATAAAGGCTTACTTGAATGCAATTCCAGTAGCCGCCATTAGGTCAAAGAACGCCAGGAGTTGAAGACATCTTATCATTGAATGAGAAAAACAGTTCTTTTTTATACGCATGAGAATGTAGATGATTGCACAGTTACCAGGAACGCCAAAGAATATTGTCATTAACATAATTATATAGGCAGAAACTTTATTTTCGAAATCTTCGTATTTTATCAATTTAGTGAAGATGGGAATACCGCTTTCATTTACCTGCATTTTTTCAAATTGGGGATCACTGCGGTTGCTTATATTTTATTTGAAAGCGTCGTCCAATCAAAACTGACATTCCGCTTAGTGTAAAATCGTAAAATCAAAATTCAATCGTTTTAAAATTAATAATTTAAATTTCAAATAAAAATATGATCATTCTATCAGATAAAGAAGGAAACATTATGTTAATTTGGGCCAAAATGTCCATCAAACCGAATCATTTACACCTCTAAGTCTTTAAATAAAACGGCATATTATCTAATCTAAGAACCAAAACACACGTGAAATATTCTGCGCTAAACTTTTGAGATAATTTGCTCTAATTAAAAATAATTTCCAAAAAAAATCTGCATAATGCAATTATCGAACTAACTATTCCGTCAATGTGCTCGTTCATTTACATTAATTGCATCAATTTCCGAATGATGTACACTGCAGAGTGACAGTATGAAGTAAGCACGGAGCTGAACTCGACCTGATCGGAATATTTAATACCCGAAAGGTTGACTTTGATTTGATGTTTTTGATCTCTGTCCAATTGTATCATTATTAACATCAATCATTTTTTGATAGAGGAAACAACAATTTATTGGTATTATTTAAAGTTTTGGATCTTTTTCAAAGAAGTTTTGTTTAACTTCAGTATTTTTTATTAATCAATCTAATCTTTGTACCCTAACCCGACATGACCCGAAACCCTAAATAGGATAGGGTTTTATCGGATACCCAATGTCACTCACTAGTTTACACAAAACTTGTCAGTAAATGGATAAACCGTCAACATTTTAAATGCATTTGGATTACACCCTTTCTTTTATATACATTTTTCTACTATTTAATGCAAGCGGCATGCAGAAATGCCATATTTTATCGAAAAGCGGGATTATGTGAATATTAATCGGGTTTTCAACTCTAAAATGCATTTATATAATGCTAGTTAATTTACCTATGACAAAATTGAGAGAAAAAAATCTTTATTATATATTTAATTTGTAACTTTGTAAAATTTTAATTTTAAATTACAATATTGATTTTTTAAAAATATATAAAATGAATAATTTATCAAAATTTAATTGAATCCTTTTTGAGAATTCAGCAGATGAAAATGTGTTTTGTTGAATTTTTGGTTTTAAAACTATTTGTATTTATATTTGGAAATATTTCTAATAAGTTTCAAAATATCAGATATAGAAAAACCAAACAGCTCATTTGAAACAATGGTTTGAAAAATTTCAATTTTGATTAAAACAGCGAAGTAAAGTAAAAAAAAATCCAGGTGGCTAGCAGTGGCGGTCCGCACTCTCTATTAAAGGGCAATCGCAAATGTTAAATATAATATAAATTGAACAATAAATGCCTCATTCATTCAACTTAATAGAATTCAGTGATAAAAATTCTATTTAAATACTAAATCCAATCGACGTTCTTTTTTCATAAAATTGTCAATTACAGCATCATAAAATCGTTCGCCATTCTTTCTTATATCAAGAAGTAATTGTTTTTCAATCGAAACTATTGCTAAGTTCGTAAGCCTATCTTGGCAAGTAGTAGTCCGAAGGAAACTTTTTATTCTTTTCATGAAAGAAAAACTTCTTTCAACTGAAGCAGTTGATACAGGAATGTTTAGAATGATGTTTAATAAAGAATAGATTTCTTCAAAGCATTCACATAGGCCAGTTTTCTCTAGATATTTGAATAAATCTACAGGTGCTAAGTGCATGTCCAAACTTTCATNATTCTTTTCATGAAAGAAAAACTTCTTTCAACCGAAGCAGTTGATACAGGAATGCTTAGAATGATGTTTAATAAAGAATAGATTTCTTCAAAGCATTCACATAGGCCAGTTTTCTCTAGATATTTGAATAAATCTACAGGTGCTAAGTACATGTCCAAACTTTCATAGCAAACGCCAAGTTCATTTCGTAGTTTAATAAAATCAAGTTTTACATTGGAAATAGAATGCTTTGCTGATAAAAATGCTTCTTCAGGAAAATTGGTTTTGTAATTATGGAATTCAGTAGAATTCACCAATTCAAAGAATTTCAAATCCTTGTAAGAATTGAACCTACAGCTCATTTGAGCCAACAAATTATCAAATATTGCGAAAAATAATTGACGATATTTAGTTTTATGAGATTCCATTGTAAGTGATCTTGATAAAACAATTTCGTTTTCTGTTAGAGTGTTATTGTAAAGTAAATCAAATTGTTCATAACAACGCTGAGATTTCAAAAAATCCGAAAATAGTTGTAACTTTTGATTTGAATACAAAATGTGATGTCGAATTTTTTTCTGCAAAACTTGAAAGAGCAGATCGGAATGAGAAAAGACTTTGTTTAACGAATCTAAAAAGAATTTTACTAAATTCATTCAAGAATTTTAGAAATCCATTAGCTTGGTTAATGGTATCAGAGTCCCATTTTTGGCAATTATTTAAAATATTGTTGAAAACCTCGATAAGAGCTTCAGTGTTATCAGAAACAACATTTAAAAGTCTTAACGTGAAATTCCATCTGGTTTGTGCAGACTTTGGCAATCTTTTGTTTACGATTTCATCAAAAAGTGCTAATCTTTTGGGGGATCTGTTGAAAAATGTTGCTAAGGATTCTAAAGAAGCAAAAAAATTGCTAGTTCAGCAATAGAAGTCAAACCTTTACTTAAAACTAAGTTCAGAGAATGTGCATAACAATGGAGAAAAAAGCTTTACACTTTCTTTTACTATAACTCCTGCCGCGATCAGTTCCACATTCTTTCAAGTTGGTCAGTGCAGGAATGGGTCTCTGTTGCTTTGCAATACATAATTTTTCTTCAAACGATTTTCATAAAATATTAGAAACTGTTTCAGGCATATAAGTAGTTTCTACAAATAATGTTATCAATTACAAAATGAATAATTCAAAATATACTATAGTATAATACTAAAACAAACAAGTTAATCTTTAAAATTTAGCAATTGAATAAAAATTAATTCCTACATTAGCATATATTTGACCAGATATAAGCAGATATTATACTCCAATAGAATACACATACACTATGTTTGATTGGTACGTAAACCTTAGTTTTGCAACACTTAAAGACTTGCTTAAACATATTCAAAAATAATTATATAAACATCACTGCAAGTTTTTGGCTGAAATGTGATCTTAAGTTTAAGCATTTTATTTATTATATATAAAAAATTTTCTCAGCTCAATTCAAATTGCAATAAGAGATGTTTTGGATATATGGACTTAAATATAAATATGTATTTCACCTAACCATATGCAGCCATTATTAAGGTTGACTAAGAAACTATGTTTCTTGCTGGCCGTAAACATTAGTAAACTAATGCTCATGTTCCACAGCTTTTGTCTAGCATTAATGATCCCCCTTTGCAATAGCAGGCTCATAAATGCGTTCAACCAGGGCTGCGTGTTGTGCACATGACACAGTATGAGCTTGTCTGGTTTACTGCTACTAACTGTTTCAGCCGCAAAACATTATGTTGTGATATAATGTTGATTTGGCGGGTAATAGTGGAAATAGTTGAGTATTTTAGCCAATCAATGCAAAGCGTAATCATTCACTTGTTGTGATTCCTTTTACGCTCAAATGTTTGAGATTGAAATAGATTCGGACGCAATTTATTAGCTGAATTTAATGCCAGCCAGGGGCCCAGCGAGAAAAAATATATGAGGGGGTGCATTAGCAAAATTGCTGCCCTTTCAATAGTTGCAAATAGATTCGTCTCAGTTTATTTCTTTAGCCTACTATAGTATAGTGCAATCTCGATAACCACTATAATTAAGTGGTGTATATTAAAACACTCAACTCTACTTGAAAAACAATGATACAAAATCTATACAATTTGAAATTCAAATAGTTTTCCATAAGGTAGGTTTGCACTGGTTACCTTTTTATAAAAAAAGTTGGTCAAAAAACTACATTGACATTGGGCTTATCAACATTAGAAAACTGAAATAATGCTGTCAGTCAAGCATTATGATCAATTGCCCTGGAAAAAATCACTGTCAGAGCATTTTTACCAACTTTTGATTATGCAAATTTTTGCCTTTCCTTTTTAACTATCCTAATTATAAATGTCCTAATGTTGACAAAATGATAAAACATATCTTGCATGTAGTCTTAAGTTTACATTCTAAATTCGTTACAAAGAAATTTAAGATTCAAAACAAAAGTCTATCTCACGCAATGCTATTGAAATTAATCATTTAAAATTAAAAGCATTTAATGTTCCCCTACCCTAATTCAATGGTAAAAATGCTTCTACTAAACGTCTATGTACATAAGCAAAACTTAGTTGACAAATCAATATGATGTGGAAACTTGCTTCTGCAATTGTAATGATATGTTTATATTACACTATCCATTTTCTAATAATCTTTCAAATATATTTCGCAATATAAGAGCAAAATGTTTACTAGTCAGTCATCATTTATCATTGTTTTCAACTAATTCTTGATCATTCTGAGCTTACTAAGAGATCATTTGCTGGAAACAACAAGAAAAGCAGAAATATGTGTTTTCTATTCTGACTTTCACTAGGCTGAATTTATATTTGAACAATTTTTAGTGGTTGGTATATCAAAATGATAGTTGAAAGCAAAATAAATTATGTCAAATACAAAATAATACAAAGATGAGATTAATAAAACATAGAAGTGGTGTACAGAGGGGGGTTAAAAATCGATTTTGATTGGTTAAATTGAAGCATTTTCAGCAGAAAATTAAAATAATTTAGAAATGAAGTTCAATTTTTGAACATTTTCATAAATTTCATGGGCTTAGCTGTGATTTTGGTCACTTACAGGATCACAACAGAGATGTCCCCTATTAGAAATTTCTTTATACGTCCCTGAAACATAGGATAGAAAATTAAAATTGAATAGGTAATAATTGGGATTTAACACCTTAGGTTATATTGCACCTTTTTTATTCTTCTATGGCATCAGAAAAAAATAAGTTATACCTACCAAAAATTATTTGTATTCTCAAGGCTAGAACTAGAATGACAGATTAGTAATAGAAAATTTAAATGTAAACTTTCTGAATTAAAAAAAGTTAAATATAATTGCTTAGGCCTACTAAAACAGTTCCTTAAAAAACTAATTAAGCTGCATTTAAGCCAGCCTTGTCTTTTATTTCCATTCCATTTCCACAACTAATTTAAAAAACATTTCCATAGTTTTCCATAAATATCCAGATCCTTCCATAACTCTTAGAATTAGTTATTATGGTTCTCCAAGATTTTGCTGGTCATAGTCCCACTTAGTTTCATTAGATTTTGCCCTAGTTATGTCCCAACCACGCTTCATAAACTCTTGGGACAGTTTGGTCCTCCATAACTCTACTAGTGGTTAACTAAGCTGACTATAAGTTGAACCAAAATTACTATTCAGTGCTAATAGGTGATAATATTTGTTAGAGCTGCTAAAACACATATAATAGAATTTTGGAATACTTTTGAATCTCAGCCAAGGATATTTCAAATTTCCAGAATTTTTCACAATAAAAGTACATATGTAGAGAATAGCGAATACAATTAATTAATTTAAAGTCATCTATGTATAGCGACAATATATTGCAAAACTCATGCAGTAAACTATGTGTATCACTAACTTTCTGTAAATAATTATATTATTGAGTTGTTGCTACACCCTAAAAAGATGTACCGATATATTGGTCATATCAAAATTGCTATTTGATATTAGGTGTCACAAATCTAACTAGGCGCAGTCTTAGAATTGCTCTAACCATGCGCAACTATTTCAATATATATGCTAGTGTTCTGGTCCGTTCGCAGGTGTAGCCGCGTTCAACTGTCGGCTATGGTAAAAGACTTTGTTTTACGAACAAATACCAGCTAAAATTCATTTCTGAAAGTACTAGTGATGTCTCTTTGATTATTAATGCATTAATTCATGCACAAAAGTATTAGTCAATACGAAAGGTCACATTATATCCCCAATTTGCATTCATTATCAGACATTTACATGCTGCACCTGCAACACAAAATAGATGTGAAAACCTTTTTACCGGATGAGGAATAAAAAAGCAGCTCAGCCAAGCCCATGTTAACGAAATTTTTGATATTTGCTCCCTTAAAATTTTTTTAACATTATGAAGAACAATTTGTTTCAAAGATATATATTTGTATTGTTGTTTTTAAAACTTAGACATTTTCACGATTTTCTTTAATTGTTTAAAGTATGAGCTTGAATCTTTGCATTACACTTAGTAGTAGTAAAAAGTGTTGGCTACGGCTAAAAAGTCACTGCTAACCGCCGGATACACCTAAAGGCTTAAAGCCAGATACGTCCAAAATCTTACAGCTAATTGCCCTCAAAGTACAAAATTTATTTTACACACTGCGACTGCTAAGAAAATTGCTTTGCCACAGAACAGTAACTTAGGCATTGAAGCTAGAACTGCTTTAGTTGTAACAGTGTGCTGAAGCAAATATTCAGTCAATGTGGTTTACATTAACAACATTTTGGCTTGTATTCGTAATGTGATCTTTTGAATTCTCTTGTTCATGCAGAGATTGCACAAATGAAATAACTTTTTAAGACTGACTAGCCTGGTAGTTTGTACAAGTCTCTTCCTATTTTGGAGAAAGTGTTCAAAGCTCTGTATGACTTAAATGTAAACGTATTTTGATTATTATGAAACAATTTTAGACAGACTGCATTGTAAATTTAGAAAATGAGTGGAAAACTAAATGAACGCAACATCTGTTAATTGTCACTTTGCTGCCCCCTGAAAAAAATATTCGGGGGGTGCATCACCCCCAGCACCCCTGGTTAGCTGGGCCCCTGATGCCAGCTCATTCACACAGAAAGTGAGATTCCTCCGTGATAATCATTTTTATTTTGAATGCACAGCATATGAATGTAAATTGAATTTAGTATGAATGGTGGCAAATTTGAATGTTCAGCCTGTGGCGTAGCTCTATAGCAAGACTGCCCCTCTCATAATTTTCTTTGCCATTGTTTGTAGTTTGCAAATCGAAATGAGGCCAATTCGCCCTAAAATTTCTACATTTCCATTTACATTTGTAAAGAAATTAGGTAAACAACAGGTGGTATATACTTTCATTCTAGCATCGGCCGCTGCTCTGACATTACTCAACATATGTTTTCTCAAATTAAAACTCTTCTAGGTTTAAAGAAGTATTCCATCAGAGAAGTAGCAGCTATGTTTTCAGTTAGTGTAGGAACTGTTATGAATGTAAAGAACAATAGAGGTGCTGTTATCTTAGTCAAAAAGGAAATTGTGGACCCAAGCACGAAACAAACCACTGTCAAGATAGAATTATTAAAAAAACTGTTTTTTTTCAAATTCTGATGCTTCTGCCTCACAAATTCAAGAGTTAATTAAACATCAGAAAAGTGACATTTCTGTTAGGACAGTAAGAAGAAGGCTACATTCATTTGGGTTTAAATCAATTAAACAAGAAAAGTGCAAGGGCTTACTATAGATAATGAAGAAGAAAAGACTTCGATTCGCACATTAATACAAGAATTAGATTAAGGAGCAGTGGCAATCTGTTGCATTATCTGATGAAAGCACGTTTGAGTGTAAATTCGGGTCTCAACAACATGTTTGGCCTCAGTCTGGAACACCAAAACCTTTGAAGCAATTAGTAAAACACCCTATAAAAGTTATAAGTGGAAACGGTGTAGGTTCCCTACATATTTGTGAAGGAATCCTGAATGCAATGAAATGTTTTACAAACTTAGATTGCTTCCACAACTTAGCAAATGGGAAATGTGACGATATTTATGCAGGATGGAGCT
This sequence comes from Hofstenia miamia, assembly GCA_900660155.1. Lineage (NCBI taxonomy): Eukaryota > Metazoa > Xenacoelomorpha > Acoela > Hofsteniidae > Hofstenia > Hofstenia miamia. The sequence continues at coordinate 774,174 of CABFPE010000308.1, forward strand.
CCATGCCATACGGAAAAGAAAGTTAAGGAATTTTTACAGTTACACAAGATTACTCTATTAGATTGGCCAGGAAATTCACCGGATTTAAACCTGATAGAGAATGTTTGGGGTTATATGAAACAATTTATGCAAAGACAAACAATAAAAAATAACAATCAACTAATTTGCCTTCTCAAACAAGAACAGTTCCATCGTGGGAAATTACAGACGTTGTCAGGAACTGCATCGACATCATTCCAACAAAATTGTGTAATGGTGTCCTTTATCGGTATCATGTACTCAAGGTTACACTGTTCATCATTTTCTTGCTTGTTTACTTCTTTATTTTTGAGTGAGAAGAAACAACTATCTTAACTCACTCATAGTTTCATAATGTAATTCTCATTCGTAACTTTTCATACATTTTCGTTAACTATTACACCATCTGTTTTTCTCTCCTTTGTGCATGCTCTTTAAGTGCCTGTCATGGTCGCCATGTAGAATCATGCCAACTCGCCGTGATGACATGGTTTAAAGAAAACTATTACTTTTCTTAGATTAAGACACAAAGCGTAGTTGACACTTTTCCGATTTCTCTCCTTTATGATAAGTGCGCTGTTTATTAAACTAATTTAATATGTAAGAGCCTTTGTAGCTACTTAACTCACTCGACTTATTTAGATAAAGCAGAGATGTTGGAAGACAGGATCGACACTTAGAGGTAGACGTGCATATCCAGGAACAATCCGCCAGCTGCATACTACCAAGGTAACTGCCACTGTGATCTGGAGAACAATAATGGAATGGTGCTGTGGATAGCGAACTCAGTGTAATGGAAGTGATAACTACTTAAGAATTTAGTGCATTGATTGTTTTTGTTATTACGAAATAATGCAATAAACGAAGTGTCGCAACCTTGCTGCTTTAATAGCTTGTTATGAGGCCCTACATGTAATAACCTTACATATATAAAGATATATAATAGCCCTTGATACATGTAAACAACCAATGCAGTCGGCAGAAAACGGTAACAGAAGGTCGGCCAGAGGTCTACCTTAGAAAACATCGAGCAACATGTAATGACTATGTAATAACCAATATGTAATAGAATATATATATATAAATGTAATAACCATCTAAGTGTAATTGCTGTTGAATCATCTATCATCCGGTAATATAAGAAACGGAGTAAACAGTAGGGGTTCATCAATAGAATAAATAACATGTAAAACCTACAGGCTGCGATAATACTATCAGACAAGCAATGACGATTAGGAAAGCTATAACAGTAAAAAACTCCTATACCTATCCGTAACCTAAGAGCCCACCAGGTAACTACAGCTGTCGCCCTCCCCGCTGTGGAATAGCTATTAGGAGGCTGCTCCAGCATACCTTTAACCGGATGTGGGAACCACCGTACAATTACCCTAGCTCGTAGCAGTTTTAGCTTTCCATCAGAATATATAAAATAACCTGACAAGAGAAAATGAATCCAAAGTAGATTTGCTCATCATTAATTACATCATGTTCAATATATTTATAGCACTTGGTGATAAACAACTAAATACTCGACAAGTACCTGTTAATCTTTCTTGTTGACAGTTTTTCCCTCGCTTTAATATTTCTGCTAATTTTACGCAACGTCAGCTTTAATTGAGCTACGCTGTTTGACCATCTTTTGTTTTGTCAAATACCGTCGAGTATAATTTTAAATCTAATATTGCACAAAACATTTACAAAGTGAAAATAATCAATCCTATCATGATTTACATTTTAATCATTATAATCAATAATAATTTTAGTCTTTGTTTCCGTCATCTTTTTCTCTCATCTTGACCAATCATGATAGTGTGTTGAATATTGAAATTAAAATTTTGAAAGGTTGCATTCAAATGCAACCTTAAGCAGCCCAATTGGTTTGTTTTTAGGTCTGAACTTGTTTTTATAATTTTACAGCAGAATTACAATTAACAGTGGTAGATGTAAGGTGGGGATGGAAGTGCATTGAAGTACTCCTCAATTTTTTTTTGCTTCATTTTTTGAAGTAATGCTCTAAACAATTAATAATGTTCTTCCTATAAGTTTCTATAACAAGATTTTTACAACTTTTTCAGATAGATTTTTTCAAAAATTTGTAGATTTGCTGAAATCATCATTATGGCAAACTGATACTCATTAAAAAAATATTTTCGGTTTCTAAAATTTGTATGATATTTTCATTAGTTCGTTCTCTATGCTTTCCATGATAAATCCATTTCAATAGAAAGTTATTTATGCTAACAAATAACATTTATTTTAGTAGACCTTGTTTTGGATCATAGACTTACAGAAAACTATATTCTTGTTTCGAAATTTAATAATTCCCTTAAACCACTTAAAATTCAAGATATTAAATTTTTAAGAATCAAGATGTACAAAGCAGTTTTAATTTTAAGAAAAAAATTTTAAAAAAACTATTACGAGGCAAGCCATTTATAATTGCAAGTAAAATTATTTCAGTATTTTTTATTGAAAGCATTTTCAGGTGCAGTCAATCAAAAAAATTTAAATATAAAATAAAAATTTATAAAATTACATATATGCAACTCCAAGTTGAAAATAGTAATAAAAATAATCCCTTGAGGTAATACTCTTAATCTCGGACCTCCTCTATTTTCAATATGCTGCTAAATCGAATAGGAGCTACTAAAGGCCGGAAAGAAAAAAAATTCCAAATATTGAGTAATCAGAAATGTACGTTGGTGCTTTTTGAAATTTGTATGAAATTGTAGTTATAATAACGAAGTGTCTCTGAATGTCTTCCTCTCGCCTAACTCATCGATAATACATGCTTAGTAACAGGTTAACAATAGTTAATAACATTAAAATTTACAAAGCCTATAAAGTGCTAAAAAATATAGAGTTTAATTTTATATTATAAATGACATTTATGACAAGTATTATCATAATTGCACTGTTAAAAATAGCTCAAAGTGTATATCTAATGAATGAAATGGCGTTTCTCAAACGGAATCCATGGGTTGTACAACAACCACTATTAATAAGCGTTTAGTTTTATGTGTAGATATGTTATCGATGCTAGTTTAAGGAGCTTAAATATTTCCAAAAATTTTAAGTTTTTTAGAATGATATAAAATGATATTTCAGAGTAATATAGAAAGTGTTGCTCAAATGTTCTCAACAATTTTTTAAAAATGATTCCCAAATCTAGAAAGCATATGAAAAAACCCGGACGTATCTACGAACACAGGTCAGAGCTGGGAGTGGTGCAGTCCAAATTATGCTCCGGACCAGCTAGGCCGGTTCACAAATATTGTGATTCAAATTTTCCTAAGAATATATACAATATTAAGAAATTCATTGTTCTATTTGTCATTTAAATACACTGCATTTCCAATTACCAGAATTTTTTCCATTCAGTTTCTAAAACATTTACACACAATTCCACAAACCAAGATATACAAAGCCAAAATATCAGTAATTAAATTGTAATATGAGGCAAAACGGTACTTGTGCCATCGCCCAGAAGTGGAAGTGGTTTTATCTAGTTAAGTCCGACTCTAACTGGTAGGTCCAAACATTGCGGGCTTGTCGGTTCAAGATTTCTCTAATTATGAAAAACTACGTAATTTATCATTATTTTTATATTTCAATACAATGCAGTTCCAAATTTATAAGTAGAATAATACACTTTTACACATATTTATATCGAATTATGTGCATTAAATCATTTGTAAGACCTTATCAATGGCTTAATCCATTATTGTTTTGGTATATTACATAATAGAGTCGTATTTATTATTGAATGCACACCAACTGTGAGCAGCGAGACGAAATTCCTGAATTCTTTCTTATATGAACACACAGCCGTTTTCAATTCCAATAAAAACCACATTAAAGCTACGAGAAAGCGTCCGAGGTGCTTCCTGAGCAATTATGCTAAAACAATGAATGTGCTGATAGGGTTGTCGCTATTCTAGTCAGGCTTGAAAAGTTATATTTGAACAACTTATTTTGGTGCCTAAGCATCACGTAGAAAAGAATTTTTTCAAGTTGGGTAAAATTTAGATCTCCATCAAAAGTGATGAGTTTTTCCACTCAAAATTAATGGAAATTAGGGAACTCCCCCTATTGCCAAATAATAAATAAATTTATTTCATTTTCGTGTTTTCAAATGCCTACGGGTACACGAAAGTACACAAATGATTATTGATAATATGTTCTAGTAGTTTTCAGGAAGGCTTTATGATAATGATGACGTCACTGTATATGTTTTCATATGTTCATAGAGTTTTATTAACATCAGAGCATTAATGGTTGCAAATGCACTGCAATAATTATGTGTTTGAGCATTAAGCACCTTTGCCAAGTAGGTCAACATAATCTCTCTATGCGGCTTCAGTTGTAAAAAACAAAAAAATTCAAATTACAGTAGAACTTAATATTTCAAGGAAATAATACTACTCAGTTAATACTAGGAGTTATGGTAAGGACCCGGATCGTGGATTCACCCACTCATCAATCTGTTGATAGGTTGAGTAATCCCGATTAGTTGTCATTCTAGTCCTAATATACATTTTGACATTCAAATTATGAAACTACAATAATAAAAATTTATCAAAATGATGCCTCAATTCCAACATGTTTGAGTTAGCATTGTGTTTAGATTATACTTCAAATAGATAAAACTATTAATAAAGTTTTAAGTTTTCTATTCTATTCTGTTTTTTGTAACTACATATACATTACGTTCATTAAATTTTGATAGATTTATTGCGTTCAATTTCATTGTTTGCTTTATAAAAATTTCAGGTTTGAAATCACGAAGGCATATATATATATATATATATATATATATATATAATTGTGAAATTGTACATCTTTGAAAAATTAATTGAACAGTCATGAGTACACCAATACACCATATTTTTGCATACCTTACGGTTTAATTTTTTTTTGGAAATTTGCGCGAAAATTTGAATGGGAGCAGACGGATTGGTAGACAAAGAAAGATTCGAATTATGCGCAAATGTATAAAATTTATAAATGAATAGAAAATAATGAGCATCCTAAAAAGAGATAAAAATGAATAAAACCAACAGATTAAAATGTAAATAAAATAGCAAACTAATAGTCAGGATAATCAGTGTATTATGCTATTTATAATTCACAGTTCAAGACCATCAAAGGGATCTTTAGAGGGTAACTCTATTATCAATGTTCTTAAATTCCAGTGGCGGTCGCACTCTCTATTAAAGGGCAATCGCAAATGTTAAATATAATATAAATTGGACAATAAATGGCTCATTCATTGAACCTGACCCAATTCAGTGACCCAAGTGATATGTAGACCCGAAACAACGTGATCCGTCTTCCTAAGTTTGACATATCAGTAAATAAATTTGGAAAATCTGGCAAAAGATTGCCAAATTTTTGCCAAATACTTGGAAAGGATTTGCAAATCGATTCCAAATATTTGGCAAATATTTGCCAAACATTTGGCAAATTTTCCAAATAATTTGCAAACATTCCAAGAATTTGCCAAATATTTGGCAAACTTTCCAAATTTTGGGCTAAGTGAATTTTTAGAGTATATCAAATGTATTAAACAATTACACTCATACATTTATGCAAAGCATTAAAATTTCATCAGTTATTTATTTATAACAGCAGTTGATTAAACTGCCTACACAGTATACATTTAAGTGTATACAAAGATATAGAGACCCAAGACCAACAAGTCATGGTCTAAACTACAACAATCAACTGCCAACCAATTGCATTTATGCATTGGCATGTCAGTCAACATCATAATTTCAAACTAGAGCAACATTGATTAAATAAGTGATAAACCTGTACATGTAAATAACAATTAATGTCAAAGTTATTTAATGACCCTTTCCACTGCTGATCCAAAGAGCCACCTTGCATGTAATGGCATAATTATCGAAAGTTTTAAAGGCACTTTTATATCAAATACTAAAAAGGGTTTGGAGGTTATGTTTTATGGAGAGTTAAAAATTTGCGATAGCAAGAAAGAGATTATAAATGGATTCAAATATATTATAAATAAAATTATCTCATAAGCAATGGTGACGACAAGTAAGGTTCGGAAATATATAAGCTAGATGAAATTCAGGCTCAGATGAAATTCAGGCTCAAGCTGTATCAGAAGAAGAAGAACTAGAAGATTTTCTTGTTGATGCTAATGTCATTTGTGTTGATTAAAAATAATTTTTTCATTTTTTATGAAAAAGCGCGTTTCGAAAAGTTTCGGCACTAAGAAGTTTAGGACAAATTGTAATTTTGAAAAATATTTGTGGAAAAACTTTCGGACAAATTTTTTGCTGAAACTTCTTAGCTCCGAAACTTTTCGTGATTAATGTAGTTATTTTTATTATTGACCATAATTTAGAGCTGTTCGCAGTACTTACGGGCATTTTATTACTTTATAGCACTTCTTACTGACAACAGTAACCGCTCATAAGCGACTTTTTGTTTGCTTTCAGCGTCAACGACAGCAAAAATAGTAAAAAAATTGATATTCAAAAAGTAAAAAAAAACCAAAAAAGTGTTTGAGATACAATTTTTTGAAGGTTATTTGGGTCATTGAAATACATAATTTCGGTAACGTAATCCAGATTAAGAAAAGTACGTTTGTTTATGGTTCATTGCTTACTGATTACTAGGTAAAATCTTTACCATCTTTGTTTGTAACTGTAACTGCCTTAAACATAGATGGACGCGTGTTTAATTTTTTATAACCGCATGGCATCACACCCGCAGTGAATGTGCCTACAACCGCATTCACGCACATGTCTGTTTTCAAGTAATTAAGCCAAAAAATATCAATCACCGAATTGAATTGCTATTAATTTTGCATAATTGAGTTAATGATGTCAAATATATTATATTTTATAGATTTCTTAGAGTAATTAACATTGTTTTAGTTTAGTATTACACAGGTAACAAAATAAAAATGTCCACCCGCACTGCAACCCACGTGGCATTTGAAACCTACACCAGCGTCTATCTTTGGCCTTAAATGGTAAAACTTCTAATCTAAACACCACCATGTTTAAATCCGTAACCACAGAATTCTACTATAACTATCGGGATTACTTTCAAGGAATTTACATGAAAATATAATAGGAAAGATTACCCCTAATAGGTATATTGTAATATAGAAAAAAAACAAAATTATGACTAATAAAATTTTCATGTCACATGAATGGCAAATTCTAAGAAATTTGAATGCTAATTAAAATAAATTAAATTCGCAGTTTAATTTATCTTATCAATATCTGTACCCGAGTAATATGTGAGGGAATATTATTATTGCTCAAAGACTAACATGACTATCCTGCACTCATGCAAAGATTAAGCCATAGATTATTTTTATAATTTATGTGAACATCGATTGGTGATATTACAATAAAATATGCAAACCATTGATTGTATTTAAGACTAAACAAAGATTAAGCTTTTGCTACATCTTAGAAGCTTTCTAAATTTTCTTTTAAGTGAATGTCGGAAGTTAAGTATAAATAGTGATATATAGAATGTCAATATACATTATTGAAAAAATGTGTTTAGCAAAATGGCCATACAGTTCTAATTCCGGTGAGAGATCGTTATCGATATCTAATGACAGATATTCTCGGATTTTCAGACACTGAGATCCTGTGGATTCCAGATTAGGAAGGACGAGTTGCTGAAGAAGTACTTGTAAATCCTCAACGTGCGGTGAACATGGTTAAGCTATTTTTCGATTTTTTTGAGTTTTTTAACAAAGAAACTGAGCGGTATCTTGATATGATTTTCAGTGATAAACGCTTTGATGATATTGATCTAATAGGTATGTAAATGTTTTAATGATATTTCAAATTTTGCTATTTGGTACAATGAGGTGTTGCAAAATCTGCAAGAAAATAATGTAAAGATACTCAAAATACACGACATTTGGAATTCAGTACTTTGTGGAGAATCAGATTTGGAACCGGGCCGATTTTTTTTGCCCGCGCCCGCATACCGTCGGCCCGCATCAACATGAAAAAAATCAGGCCCGGGTGACCAAATATATCGTTTCATTCATTTTTCTTGAATGTTTAACATGTACATGTATTCAACGTGCATTAATATTATTAAATTTCATTTGTATCTCATTTCATTCGTTTGCATATTATGTCAACAAACCAGTCGAGAAAGCAAGTAATCAGCTCCTCATTAATCTCTACAAATTCAGGTCCATGTTAGGTTCTAATATCTTTGTTTCTTCTCAAGATACAGATCTGTTAACAAACTGACTATTTGCTCGCCTTATCTTACATCATTTCCCAGAGAGTGTGAACGAAGTCATTTCCGCTAGCTATTTTAATCTTAGCTTTAGCTATGGATTATTCCTTCCCACGCCGTTACATGAATTGATGCATTTAATTCAACCTATCATCGCATTCAATTAATGAACATACACTTAATTTCAGACCAGATAAATTTCGGCAAGGGTGTTAATTTTTTCAGGCCCGGATGCATACCAATAATTCCAGGCTCGATCACGGTTCCAGCTTTGTGGAGAACCCAGCTACTACAGGCAGCTCAAAGCTGTGTTCCTTGAACCATCAGCAAATAAAAGAAAAATGTGTAATAAAAGCAAGATATATCTATAATATTGAAAAGAAACATGCATTTAGAAGGCAATTACTTACATCATATCATACATCACTCCAGTGGGGGCGGAACGAATGCAGCCTTGATACTGTCTAAGAAATGGGAAGCTCCGCTGATTTCATTAAAGTATAGTTTAGTTGCAACAACTACTAATGAATACAGTGTGTTTTCTCCGAAGTCGTATACAACAATCCATCAATATTTAATTGGCTTGAATTCCAAATGTTTAATATTGTGGCCATGTATTTTCAGCATGATCTCTTTGAAAATATATTAGCTATTCATAATTTGCCTCAGATGCCAATACATAAACTTTATTATGGAAAACTTCGCTATGAAATTCCTTCTTACTTTCTGATTTCAAATGCAATTTATCCGGAATTAAAACGAAAACCAAAATGGTGGAAATTTGTTGGTCCAGTTTTCAATGAAGAGAAAAGCATTCCAACTGAAACAGAAGCCTTTCTTGAAAAGTGCAAAAATGAAACAATTGTCTATGTTGGATTTGGAAGTTTTTCCTTGAGGCAATACTATGGAAATGACTCATATCATACAGCAAGTGTGATCTTTAATACCATTTCTCGTTTGGATTTCTGTGCTGTTTTCTTAAATGCCACATTTAAGATTTCTCCACAAACAAAAGAAGCCCTAAATCCAAAATTCATTTTCCCAATCACGTTCCACAAACTCTGGTATTTCCTAAGGTGGATCTTATTATTCACAATGGTGGTACAGGTACTAATCAAATTGCTGCGGCTTCTGGAAGAATGACCATATCTGTTCCAATATTTGAAGAACAAAGAATAAATTGCAGTAAGTGTTCATTAAACATCAACATAAATAGTGAATAATGTCATTATAAAGTAAATAAAAAATATTGTGTATTTATGTATGTATGAATATATATATATATAAATGCTCAGACACACTTGTAAATTTAATATAAGGTAAATAAAGTAAAGAAACAAAAATGTGTATACTTTCGAAACGTAAATATGATGTGGTTTTGCTTCGCGTTGCTTTGTTTTGTTTTGTGGAAGAGGTAATAACTTCAGTTCAAGATTCTCCATGGTGTTTATCATTTAAGCACGCTGCGGTTCTTAGTCTTTCCAATAGAAGTTTGTGAAAACTTCTTCACAATGGTATGCAAATAATAATAATAAAATAATAATAAATGTATATTCTTATAAAGCGCATAGCCTTTTATACAAAAAACTCAAATGCGCTATTTACAATACTAAACAATAATTGAATTAAATTGCTCTCTAAATAAATAATGCTTTAGTTTCTTCTTAAAGACTTCAACACTAGTGATGATTTTAATTTCATTAGGCACCATATTAAATAGCAATGAAACCGCAATGGAAAATGCATGATCTGACAATACTTTATTTGTTCTAGGTATAACATAGGTATAACA
>CABFPE010000308.1:817551-827806 GCA_900660155.1 Hofstenia miamia
CACAGAAATGTGTGACAGAAGAAAGCAACAGGTGGTTAAAGAAGGCTGGACTGAAGAGAGAAACAGAAGCACTGGTAATGGCGGCACAGGAGCAAGCAATAAGAACAAACTGGGTGAAGAAGCATATAGACAGAAGAGTGGAAGTAAGTGATAAATGTAGGCTATGTAAGAAAGAGTGTGAGACAGTAGATCATCTGATAGCAGGATGTGAGAGGTTGGCGTAGAATGAGTATAAGTTCAGGCATGACAAGGTGGGAAGAATGGTATACTGAAGTTTGAGCAGGCAGCATGGGTTAGAAGCAGGAGGCAAGTGGTATGGGCACAAGCCACATAGCGTCATAGAAAATGAGAAAGTTAAGATACTGTGGGACTTCAACATACAGACAAGCAAGGTAATAGAAGCACGGAGGCCAGACATAGTATTGGTAAACAAAGAGAAAAGATTAGGAACAGTGATAGACAGAGCAGTACTAAAGGACAGAAATGTAGAAAGCAAGAAGAAAGAGAAGATAGACCAGTACAGAGAGTTGGCAGAGGAAATAGAAAGGCTGTGGAAGTTAAAGAAGGTTGAAGTAGTCTCGGTAGTGGTAGTAGTAGGCGCACTAGGAGCAGTGAGTAAGAAGCATAAGAGATACTTGGAGAAGTTATAGGTACCAAAGTGGGGAGGAGCGGTAGCACAGAAGGCAGCATTGTTAGATACAGCAAGAGTTCTGAGGAAAGTTCTCAGACTCCCTGGGAACTGGTGAGTCCCCCGAGCTGAGAGGAATACCAGCATGAAGCTGTGTGAAGTAAGAAATAATTATAATTAATAATACTAATAATAATATTAATAATAATAATAATAATAATAATAATAATTTTCCGTAAGCTTTTGTTGTTGTTTAAATGAATATATGACAAATTGAGTTCTGTCGGAATTGATTTTTAGTTTATTATGATTGAAATATGTTACGAGGTTTTCAATATCTTTTGTCAAGTGTTTAGTTGCCTCACAAGGATTTTTTGCTGTTCGTAATATACAAGTATCATCTGCGTATTGATAAATAGTTCCATTTGTCAAGGATTTTGAAATATCATTTACGTATATTGCAAATAGAATGGGTCCTAATACAGTTCCTTGGAACACACCAAGATTTGATGTAATATACTCTGAAAAAATATGGTCGATTTTAACTCGTTGCTTGCGATTGCTTAAGAAACTCATAATAAAACTGATTGCATTGAAACTAAAACCTTGTCGACTTATTTTTGTTTAAAATATCGAAATTCATTGAGTTAAATGCTTTACTTAAATCAAGTAGGGCCACCACTGTGAACAAATTTTGATTCGAGTTTATTTTAATCTTTTCTGTAATTCAAATTTAAAATTAAATTTAACCATATTTTCAAAATTTCTGTTTAAAATATTTCCGATATCCTTCTTATGTTTGTACGTCCTATTATCATGTTTTATTTCTTCAATGTGTATATTTAGCCCTTTAGTTTTGCCAATGCTTTTATTAAGAAAATTCCATCTTTGGTTAGATTTTTTTAAGCGTTTGAAGTAATCCTTTACCTTAGTTTTGTACCTAGATTTGTGGCTGTTTTTGATTAATTGCTTAGCATGGTCATAATTGGTCCAATTAAGATTGATGGGATACGATTTCGCAAGTTCAAAGAGTATATTTTTCTCAATTTTCCGTTTTAATCAAGTCGGAATCACGGGGTTGGCTAATCACTGGTCTTAATTTAGTGCTAATAAATTTGGCTCGCATCGGTGCTACTTGATTTAAGGCTTTGGTGATTTCACTCGTGATAAATTTCAGCATGCTATCGGCATCATTAAAAGTGTAGGTTAGATCAAAGCATATGTTCTTCAAGAGGTCGATAAATTTTTTATCATTAAACCCTAGAATAAACAACTTTCCTGGTTTTTGTTCCAAACTTATGGTTACTAACATAAACGCAAAGATTGTGATCACTAAATGATTCAAACATATATGTTTTGTACTTATTACAACTATCGGATAAAAAATAGTCAATTAAATAAAAAATCTATTTGGATTGGTCTTATTAATAGTTTGAAAACCGAAAATATCACAAATGTGATCAATTCGCTTGGATTCAACAGAACTTAAGTAATTGGAATAAAATCTCCTAAGATATTAACAAATTTATTCTCAAGAATGCCATATTCAATTTCTTCAATTTTGTGGTTATTAAATTCAGAGATAAAATTTTTATTTGGACTATAGCAAATGTTTATGAGCTCATTGTTGTAGGAATTTGAGAAAGATTCTAATTCAATCCACATAGTTTCGAATATTTCATGATTCAATTCTAAAACTTCTATCCGTTTTGATCTTAAAAATTTGGGAATTAGTATCATTAAACCGCCACCCCGTTCAGATCTATTTTTAAAATAAATATCGAAATAGCTAGAATTAGGATTATATAATGTTCTCAGACTATCAGAATCGTTTAAGCAGGTTTCAGTAAAAACATATATTGCGTTATTTCCGATTTTATATACCATTTGCATAAATTCATTGCGATTTGCACTAAGACTTCTAGCATTCATATAAATGATTTTTTAGTTAGCTTTGAATTTGTTGAGTACATCATTAATTCTATTTTTTGAAATTGTTAGCCCTGGGTTACTTTCAATGTCTCCTCAAATAATTAGTCGAAATTTTAAAAAGGGTTTTAAATGATTACCTAGTAAATAATAGAATTTGATAGTATAATAATTTAAATGCACTTTTGTAATTTTCATGGAGTTAAATTTGAATTTTTTGAGGAATTCATGTATGGTTATATCAAGCTGTCCTTTAATTAATGTAGTAACAATAATTATAGTATACCAAAAACTGCACCTGAATAAGTTACTAGATCTTTGACGAGAAGGAATTAGGCAAAGACGTAATGAGATGAGGAAACTAAGCATTGCAGTGATGTAGAAGATTCGATTGTGTGATGCGTTACAAGTTTTCAGGAGTTAGGAATGACATACTTTTCGAAGCTACAGTAGAACAAGAACGAGATGAGTCAATAGAAGAAGAACACTGAGAAGTGGGCCTGAAATGTGACGTGAGACGAGAGATCAGTGTAGAAAGACCTTTTCGAGATAAGTGAATGCAATCCTTTGCGAAGAGTTCAACATCTATTGTGCGGTGATTGATCAGAAAGTGCGAAAAGGCTACGATTATATGAATATTTCTCTTTAGGATATCGTATGAAGAGACTGGTGAAATTTCGGCAAGATGAATATGAAGAGGTGAGAATTTTGACGAACTGAGGTGATAAGTTGATGTAGAGATTGCTGAAGCTGTCGAGGATTGTTGAAGGAATCGATGAGGCCTGTGTTAATGACGACGTGTTTAGGGCGTTGTGGTGTGTAGTTTTTTACTTTTTCATTGAGCTGTTGAGTGTTGTGTCCTTGATAGCTGTGAACTGTTGTATTTTGATTGAAGAGGAGATTATGTGATCTAGCATATTTGAGAATTGACATTCCAAGAACGAGTATTGTAGAATTTGGTTTGATGCATTTCATATGCATAGTCTGTTTTTCTGATGATGTGTTGGAAGTGGCGGATGTTGACGCGGATGATGGTTGCACTTCGGAATCTTTAAATTTTATTGCAGACGACGAAGGAGAGATTTCTGTTTCATTTGAAGATTCTGATTCTACTGAAGATATATGAGACGTATGATTGGATTCTATTTCAGTAGGGGTGTCTTTGAGATCTTGAATGCAATGACGGAAAAGAAATAGAAGAGCTTCGGAAGAATTACTTTGATCGAGTCGGCAAACATTTGATGTAGCCGCGTCTTTTTTTACTCTCAATGAACGCAGATGCGGCGTCCAGTGATATAGCACCAGCGAATACATCATTAATAACCGCTTCGCGGAGAGAACGCGAAACCCGACCGTTCTCAACGACGTCCATTATTAAAAAAATAATAATAATAAGTAATTCATTTTCCTTTGCGACCTATGGTCGAATTTACAGGACAAATTTGAAATTATATGCAATAGTCTATTTTATTATCTCGTCGACTCTCTACACTTGCAAAAGAATACTTCCTTAAATTATTTCGGCTGTTATATAAGACGAATTTTCGAGCATCTCGTAAATGATAGTTTAGCTTTTTGACATCTGGTTTTTGCCAATGCAAGGGATGCTTTTCGTCATTGGATAATTCATACCACAATTTCTTGCATATTTCTTCACGAAGAACTTTATGTGAAGTACGTAAATCACATTTCTCAGTTTAATTCTTCAATTGCAGAATAAACAGCTAAAGTTTTCCCATTTTTAAAACCCTTTTTTACAGCAACTATTAACAATATATATATTTTTTTCAACAAAGTGTTTGCGATAAATTGAAAATTTATTTGGCTTTGAATTCTGATGGAGTACCTTTTGGCTAAATCAAATAATTATCTCTCAATGTGACCAATCTGGTTAATGATATATGATTTGCCCTTCGTCATTAAGAATGTCCTACAGTAACGTAGTTTTGGCTGGTTTGTGGTTGGCAAGTCAAACAAATATGGGATAATTATTTATATACAGTTCTAAATCTCTAGTATACAGTGTAATATCTAGTAGTGAACTTTGGTTGGAAATTTCGTTTCAATTATTCTGTGTAATTGCTGACCTACTTGCTAAGGCTTGCTTTTTGAATATATTGCAATTTATTGGATATTACGGTTGCTCTCTTTGTTTGTTAAGTGGAAAGCATATTAGTAGTCACAATGTGCATCAGTAAGCCACAGAAATTTGATCATATTACACATATATTAAACTACTACAAAGATTACCATATAAACCTAAATTGTGAAAAATGTCTAATTTCAAACAGTGATATGCCTGTTGCATAATCTCCATCTTCATCTACAATTTTTACTAGTTCAAAACACATTTTATCTCAGTGTAGCATCCGCTACCAGGCGTTAACATAGATTTATTTATTCTTTTAAATATTACTTCTTGTTAAAAGCGGGTAGGGATGTACTGATTCTTGATTGTTTTGACATAAGATAGGTTGTTATTAATTTGTATTAACCCCAACTAATCTGATACTATTTAGGTATGACATAAATGGACCATAAATGGATATACTAAACCAGGAACATTGTAATCAGGATCACATCTTTTGGGATTGGATAGGACTAGGACTGAAAAGCTAAACACGAATGAGGCCATTGTATGATTAGAATCGGCCTTGGGATGAAAGTAAATGTGGATAGAATCATTACGGGATTGGAAGCAAAAATTGTGGTTATTTCGGTCTCTAGTTGATAAGATTAATTCAGAATGAAATTTTGATATATCTAGACATAATTTTGATTTTCATGATGCTACATTTGAAGCTATTATTTAAGAAAATGAACATAATTATAGTTATGCATGTGTTAAAGTAAACTTGAAGAAATTTATTTTCATATTACAAAATCAAACACTGAATAAATTTAGTTTTTGTCGCCATCTGATAACTCCAGGTCGTTCCATCCCACATATTCGAAGATTGATATCCTCAATGCCAACCGTTTTGCGTATTTATTCAAATACCAAATGTAAATTCAATATTTGAGCTGTGCAGGTCCGATTTTTCACAGCATATTGCATAAATGAATGCCACATTCACTGAATGGTCTCTCTATAATTTGAAACGAAATTGCCATACTAAAATTGTTTTTTGCTCTGCATTATAGTTAAATCATTTACTAACTTTCAATACTCCTTTGGTTTTGTGGTAGGCTTTTTGATGTTGCATTAAATAATAAAATTCTTTCAGCAGATGTTCATTGCTAAATTGCTGGGATTTTTCTTCTTCAATAATAATATCGTCAGCAAATATAATTTGAAAGTCGGTGTTTTGTTGATTTTTGCATGAAACTGAATGTGATTTGGTGTAAGAACATTGTTGCGAACTGAATATATCCTCGAGTTTGTCATTTTCATTATGTAGTAGGTATTTCAGCACAGTCTCATATAAAAGATTTGCAGGCATTGTTTCATTGAAATGAATAAATCTGGGCGTCTTTTCGTTGATCACTTGTTGCATTTTTATACAAATTTAGATAAAGTTTTTAGTTCGGGGATCCCAAGAAGCTATGCAATTATATTTTAATTAACTAACCTCAAATATTTTATGAACTCAACTTTTATGTTACTTGTTTTATTTCTGCCTGAGCAAAGCTAAACTACTTAAATTAAAATTCAATCATAATTTAATTACAATAAAGTATGATGGTGAGATTTTCTTGAAGTATGGTAATTTTAAAACATTTTTGAAAGTTAATAAACTCTGCTACAAAAATAATAAATAAAAAAATTTGCATAGCAGACAAAGCGTGTTGCAATTTGTGGGAATACCCACAGAACTGTAAATCATGCCCATACCCAGCCAATGGGTAAGCCCACATTGTCGCTTTGGGTTACAGTAGACAAGACTCGGTCCCCGCTTTTATCATCAAAAATGAGTAATGAATCAAACACTAATCCCAGGCGCATTCTGGGAAAGATTACAAACCACCGTACAAACCTAAGACATTTTGCACAAATGTGACTGCATCTGATTCTAAATTAAATTTTATTCCTAGGCCTATATCTATTGACTATCGTTGCAGAGGAAGCTCAGCGCTCCTCTATTATATATGTCATTTTTGTTCCACTAATACTAAATATCCCAAAGCTGAACTCTTTGGTCTTTTGATGCTTCCAAACACAAAATGTGTCTATTACCAAAGACACGTAATGTCTCTTAGGACTCTTCAAATAGGTAAATATCCTATTCTATTGTCTACAAAGTCTATGACCTACAATAAAGCAAACCTATTCCAACGAGCTGTTTCGCAGATGTATTTCGGTATCCACTGACAAATTTACCAAGTTCTATCCCATCCTAATTTTTTAGTAGAACTAAGTGACTCCAATCCGCAATGGATGTCCACTCTTGTGAAACTTATTCTGAAGCAAAAGCAAACAAGCTTTGCCCAAGGCAACTCATCGCTATATAAACAAGCATTATTGCTACAAAATGGTTAACGTTATCGCCAAAGCAATGCAAAACTAGTGTAGAACATTGTTAAACTAAGAATCCTTCTGTCAAAACTCCAAGAATAATAGTCTCTTGCTTTAGCAATTATCTCCAAAACAGAGCTTTATCTATAAAAATTAGACATTATATTATTTTGACCTTTTTCAACTATCAAGCGGAATACCACTAGTTTGCAAAAATTTTATTTACAATTTTCATGACTGATCTTTAGCTTACCTTCTACATGTACATGTGTAAATACAAAAAGATCTATTGTCCGTCCCCTCTATGCAAGGTAGCGTGACTGTCATCAATTCATTGCTATCTTGGTGTCAAAACACCTATATGAATATTGGTAAAACAAAGCAATTCATCTTCGGCGAACCAGACAACAGCACTACTCAAAGTCCCATTGCACGTTTCTCCTCATTCAAACTACTGGGTATTGTCAAAAAACCTGGAATGAACACATCAATACATGTCTCAGGACGTGCTTCCCAGGTCTTTACTACATAAGGCATATTAGGCCCTTAGAAGCCCAGAAAGAACTATGGCAAATTACTAACGCTATTATATACAGTGTATTTGACTACGCATCTCCTGCATTTATCTGCTTACCCAATGCACTCTGCGAAAATAAAATCTAGGGCCGCCCAGATCAGAGATGGAAGCGGTACCCACAATTGGCGACCATTCCAGGTCTGGTTGCGGTCACCGGTGTTGACAGGTCCGGTACCCATGTTACCTTCATGTGGATACCGGTTTTGACCGCTTTACCTGATTTCACTGTATTTATATTTTCAATTTTCTTTTTGACCGAAATTGCTGTTTCATTCTTTTTTGCATTGCATAATGCATTTCTACATTTGAATGCACGTGTATTGAACTCATACACGTTTAGGTTATCAAATTAACCCTAAATATCCGATTGTTCATAAAAAGGCACAAACCAAAAAATTGAGACTAATCACACCTAATGCCTTTAATGCCCAAACTTCATTTGTTTGAATCAAGGTGTACATAATAGTACACCTTGGTTTGAATATTGGTAATCCTATGTAAATAATTATTCGTGATAGATTTTAATAATTAATGGAAAGTTGTGATTACTTCAAAGCATCGATGATGATTTTTTTGAATCTTAATTATAATCTAATCAATAAGCAGAGCTTAATGCCCATGGTGATCCGGAAATCAAAATATCATGTCAAAGAAAAATCCCACCATCCATATTTAGTTAAACGTGACGTTTATTCTGAAAATATAATCTAATAATGAAATATGGTTTTGTGCATGTAAAGACACAGTGGGCAAAAGGCCATGTATGCTAATAGTTTTATCTCTTAGTCTGGCAAAGCCGATGGGGTCGGCTTTTCGCTAAAGAATCGGCTATAACTAGTTTGTAGTACAAAAGTTTCTGCGTCTCAGAGCTATTGATTACTGTCTAGGAAAGGAGTAATTTGTAGGCATACCTACAGCTTGATGAACAATCCCATTTTCTGATTGGACTATATGCAAAAGCCGATCCAATCGGCTTACATTATTCATTTTGTGATATTCCTTGTACTGGTGTAACCATTGTTCGATTGAGTATCCCTCTAACTCTCTACAATACATACTAGACACTTCTTTTCTTAACTTTTTGTGTTGTGAAATGGCAGAAGTGACAGACAGTGACATTGAAGCTGCTGATGAATTACTAAATTTACAACATGATGAAATTGATGAACTTCAAACAGTAACTCTTGACGATTGGATGGATCCTGTTCAACGTACAATTCCCAATTTCCAAGGTCAGTGTGGATTACAAATGACCATTAGTAATGAGGATATTTTATCTCCGATCTCATTCAATCTCTTTGTGACAGAAGACATGATTGAAAATGTTGTTTTAGAGACGAATTCATATGCATCAAAATTCTATTCCAAAACTCTTCATGAAAACCTCAACTATAGTACGTTTACTGGGTACGCATCTAATCAGACGAGTCCATGGATCAAATGCCAAGCACACACCAGAGAGAGATTGTGTTCACTGCAAAAAGTCAGGTGCTGGTAGAAAGAGAACAGTTTATGAATGTGCTACATGTAATGTTGGGTTACATGCAGATTGCTTTGAAGCTTATCATACTTCTCCATAACATTACATTTTGTTTGATAACATTTGGACATTATTTTGTTGTATTGCATGTTAAATAAATCAACTTCAAGTAGAATTTTATGTCACTTTTTAGTAAAGCCGATACCATCGGCTTAATCTCAGCCAGACCAAGAGATACTTATCACATTTAAATAGTTTTACACTAGAATGTATAAATTGATAGCTGTGGGGATTGCCTCTAAGCGAACATTTGAAATTTAAATGGCTTAACAAGATCTTCCAATTGCATGTATTACAATTATTAAGGAAACAAATTAATAGTACTACCTTTGCGAATATATGAAATTTATTATGAAACGAGGGAGCCGAATTCAAATTGGAGTACTACAGGTTGTCGTAAAATCCCAACTTCCCAAATACCACCTTTGAGATATAATGATTAATATCAAGAGGAAAATTGTCTGCAGGCGTCAATATGAACAAAAACGTAATATAATTCACTCAGGGCACAATTTATTCAAATATTTAGTTTAATGTACTTATGCAATGCACGCCAATCAATGGCCTAATTAATACAATACACAACTAGTTTGAAAACTTTTAAACATCTTCAAAAATGCACAAACTGACAAAGGAATTCGAAAATGCTTCAATATATGTTGAATGAACTACAATCATTAAACAGTAACAGGGCATCCACGAATTTCCATTTGTTTTTTTGTTGTCAAGAAATAGTGATACAAAAATAAATTTCTGAGAGAGAGAATTTATATTTACAAAACAAATTATAAATACGCGTGCACATGCTTAACTACACATACATTGCATACATTTAAATATTAAATTGTTTCAATTGGAATAAAGATAGGGGTTTCTTTGATGGAATAATCTTGTAGCAAAGGATCATATCATTGGATTATCTGCATACTAAAACAAATTGCAATTATTTACAGCACGAAGATTATCAGATGACATTGTAAAACCACACACACATATATATATATATATATATATATATATATATACATATATATATATATATATATATATATATATATATACATTACAGATAAAATCAATTGTTGAAATAGATAGCAAATTTTGCGAGCTAATTATATTATAGGA
>CABFPE010000308.1:828806-854076 GCA_900660155.1 Hofstenia miamia
GGCAGGTTCATTGTACATTGTTTACGTTTAGTTTGTTGTATAAATAGGGCAATAGTGTGTACGATCTTTTAATAAAATTTTAGTTTCTGCTTAGCTCAATCGATATTACTTTTGTACCCATTATTAGATTATCATGAGCAGCTAAACTTGCTACGGAGTTGAGGGGGTATTCCCAGTCAGAAGTCACTGGAGTCTAAACCCTATGCAAGCCCATTTTTCTCCGAGATCTAGCTGATTCACTGATGTTCATTTTATGCATTTGATTACTACTAGCTTGCACTGCTTCAGCAGTAATTGCCATGTAAATTCTCATACTCTCACTAATAGGCTGTTAAGTGCTGACAATGTTAGATGCTACATATTCTCGATATTTAGTAAATATATTGTTTTGTTGAAAGTGCTAATGCTGTTAACTCACTCTAACTATGCTCTAAATTATATGTATGGAATTTCTTTGCCACTCAATAGTAGATACTATGCTTTCAGAATGCTATAACTTTATTGTGTACTCTATTTAGTCTATGGTAATGCTAGCCCTGATGATGCTAGATGGTGACCCACAACTGTTAAAAGAACCAACCTTCTAAACTGTTATTAAACCTTTCTTGGTGAAACTCTTTGTGAAACTCGACCCCTCGTCAAAACCATAAGTTATTTATTATTTGCAAAGCCTCATCAAATTTATTACTTACTAAACTGGTCTGCTCTACCTCTCTGAGAAAACGTGTCTTGCGTGGTTTGACTCTAGTATTTCACATATATTTACTATAGATTTATTACTACTACGTACCCCTCTCCAATCTGTGATACTATAGAAGAAACAATGATCAATTATGCTACTAATTTAATAACTTTAAATAAGGCAGAACTTGTGGATCTGGTACTAAATCAAAGCAAACGTCTGAATGGAATTGAATCTAAAATATAATCCCTGAAAAGTCAATTGATTTGATCAAGCCAATCACACACTGATATCAACTGTCTTATAGGAACAATTCTCCATCTTTGAGTCTTCCATCAGAGACAACCTAAACATATTTCAAAGTAATATATTAGAAACAATTACTATTTTAATGAAACCAATTACTAACCTTAATCAGAATCCACCTGCAGCAGTCACTAATCTTTACCAAGATGCACAGCATGGTACAATTCCCTCGTCACCACCACCAAGTCCATCTACATTCAGACCAATAAAACCCCATGTCACATCGCCCTGGAGGTCAGTCCGCATGTGATCTTTGATAATAAATCTAAAAAAAGAATATCAATGCTACCAGACCAACCAGATCTTAAACTTGCCAAGATGCCCCAACATTTTTGACCAGAAAATTCGACATCAAGGGTTAGGCATTCTGAGAATGGATAATTCTATTTGAAATCTATCTACTACAGCAGCATGGCATAGAGCAAAATGGCACCACACAACTGCCACTCTTCCTAAAAGACAGAGCTCTCCAAGTTTACCTCAATCTCAACTAAACAGTAAAAACGGATTACAATAAACTAGTAATAACTATGAATGAGAAATTCGACAACAAATAAGTATGAAAACAATACCAGATGCAACTTTACAAATGCAAACTAGAAAATGACAAAGTTAAAATAAAATATATCTACAAAGTTGATTGCCTTCTGCACAAGATCACACTCTTATGTACATACTGGTCTGCCAAACACCATGAAAACTAAATTGGAGAACAAGTGTGACATTGATGATGATATAACCACACTAATAAGAAAACCCATAAACATTCAACTCACAATAGAAAATAATGAATGAATATACAGTCAAAGAGGAACACAACAAGCAGCACCTCAACAATGTTGTACTTTGTTAAAAGACGCCCTACAAAAGGACTTCAAAAAGAAACCCAATGGTTTCACATTTTTCAGATGTGGGGAAAAAGGCCATCTGAAAAAAGATTGCAAAACAATAGTCTATATGGTTAATGACAAAGGCTACACATCAGAAGATCTAGACTGCCTTGAAAATACTGAAACTGACAACAATTATATAACTGAATAATAGTGCTGGCCCCAGACCATACCACATGATTGACACTAGAAACCAACCACTGCCCTATAAGATAATACTAGGAAGAGATTTCCTAACAGAAAACAACTGCCTCATCAACTATTCCAATTGCACACTAACTATAAAGGAAGACAAGAATGTTATAGTTTCACTAGCTACCAAGTGCACACACACTTTGGAATTCTCTATGCCAGAAAATTTAAGACTTGAGCCCTTTCACTGGAGACTGATAAAATTAAATTAGAAAAAACCTATGTCAGTTGAAGTAGTCATCACAAACACACTTGGGATATGATCCTCTCAAATAACAGTACTCAATAACCTTGCCACAATCACAGACAATTACAGATTTACAGCAATACTCAACAAATCTAACAAACACATCCTACTTAGAACCAAAGACATTAAAATCACTGGCATCCCACTAGAAAAATTCATGACCAAGAACAAATGAGTTCTAATTTCTGATAAAGCAAACTGTCCAAAAGATCCAACAAATGCTCTACTTCTAACCAAAGATTCACATTCTCACTTAATAACTGAAGAGAGAGATACCATCAATGATATACTTACCAAAAATGCAGCCATTTTTATCAACAATGAAATCAGCATCAGAAAAGTCATCAGTGTTCAACACAGGATAGAAACTAGATCCAACATGCCAATATGACAATCATGCAGACAGATACCACCTCAAAAGCAATAACAGTACGCAAAAATTATATCACATCTCCTCCACAACAGAATAATCAGACAAAGCAAAAGTCCATACACATCACCTACAGTCTTTATCAAACAGGGCAACAAACACCAATTGTGCATATACTTCCACTAACTAATTGAAATAACCAAAAAAGATGCATATCCACTGCCAAGCATAGATGACATCTTATACAACACAGGGACATTTAAATTCTTCTCCACATTGGATTTATGCAAAGCATACTGGCAGATACTTATGCAACCAGGTGATATAGAAAAGACTGTATTCATCACCCCATATGGCCTATTTCAGTGGCTCTAGATGGCCTTTAGCCTACGCAACACCCCACCCACATTTCAATGCTATGTCACAAAAATCTTGCTCAACAACAAAGGCAAAATGTCAAAAGGCACTGCAGCCTATATCAATGATATCATCATCAGTTCAGAAGAAATTGACAACCACGCCAAACAACTCAATACAACACTCAAACTACTCTTCAATGCCAGTTTATGTATCAATTCCAACAAATGTAACTTTGTGTAACATCCTCTACCAGGCATTATTACTGTTTGCCCTTTGTTACTTTATAACATTGGTTGTATATTTGTGGGTAGGGATTTACTAACTATATATTGTTTTGCTTTCATTAATACAACATAACTAGAATTAACTATTTGTTATTTAGGTGACGAAGCCATATAGCACTTTCTCCAGTAATCAATAATGGGCATCTCCACATCCAGTTTCACTTGTTCTCTGAGGATCCAATTTGTTGAGTTCCACCTCTCAGCTCAACAATGTAACTGATGTGTACCCTATCCTAGCTTGGTGTATACTCAAGACAAGACACAACTTGACTTAGTCTCTATTCTGTAAAAGTGTTTCATGAATATGCAACCAGACTTGTTACTAGCTGCTTTATTAATATTACATGTAGCCATTACCAAAATAGATTGGCTTTATTAATTAGTTTAATAACTGGCAGCTTCCTAACCTACATTTCATAATTAATACATGTTCAGTCACTTTATACATCACGTTATAGTCATTAATTTGGATCTGAAATGTTACAGATATAATTCCTAGGTTTTGGTTATCCAACCATATTTCAAATCTGTTATAATTAATACATGTTATAATACATGTTATAATACTAAATGATCAATAGTCAACTAAATGAGAGAAAAACTCCTATACCTAAGTGCAATTTCATGATCTGGCACTAAGACTCTAGAATTGATCTCATGATGGATCCAGACCACTAGTAAACACAACTCATTTAGCTTGACATTGTATAAATAATCAAACCATATCAATAGAACAATGTAAGAATTCTGAATAAAATTCTTTATCAATTGCTTACAGTAAGTTGAATCTATTTATAGTAATTTTGGAAAAGTACCTGTTGATTTCAAATTTAAACTTTTTGTCTGCCAACATGGCACCTTAAAATAATGGAAGTGATTTCGCCCACTCAGTTTTGCGAAAAGTATTATTATCAACAGATACTAATCTCTCACAGTTGACACTTATTTTACTTGGTTGCATAACACAAATTAATCAAAACTGATTGTATAATTTTACAATATTTCTAATCATAATTCTTCTTCAATCATATTCTCTTTCTGATTTGACATTAGCAGCTTAATTGATTTGGATGATGCTACATTTGCAAAACACAAAGTGACTTTCCTTTGCAGAACTATCACACCTGGAAACATTACCATTAAATAATGCAAAGCAACTAATCAATGAAATACAAGTGCCACATAACAGAAAAGAATTTAAAAGAATACTAGTTTTCATGAACTACTACCATATGTTCATCCCTAATCTAGCAGAAAAAATGGTGAACATCTCAAATCTCTTAAAAAAGAATAATGGCTTTGCATGGACATGGAAACATCAGGAAGAGCTGAACCTCTTAAAATCAGAGATGAAAAAAATTCAATCTCTCAACTCACAAATACCCAATGATCCTTACATATTAGACTGTGACGTGAGCACTATAACAATTGGTGCAATAAAAGGCCAGATTCAAAACAGAGAATAAAAATGAATCTAATGGTTTAGTTGCAAACTGAAACAAAGTGAAATCAATTACAGAGCATCCAAGCTAGAAATGGTAGTGTAATATCCTCTACAAGGCATTGTCACTATATATCTACTGTTACTTTATAACATTAGTCATGTTACTGTTGGTAAGGATTTAATTGTTACATACTGCTTGGCTTGTTGCTTCTGTTAACTTATGTAACCTAGAATTAACCATTTACTATTTAGGTGATGAAGCCATGCAGTAATCTATCCAATGATTTCTGATGTGCATCTGCCTGAAGCTGATCTCCAATCCAGTTTCACCATTTCATCTGTTTGATTGAGTGCCACATCTCAGCTCAATTGATACAGCTTATGTGTACCCTATCCTAGCTCAGTGTATACTCACTGCATGTCACAATTTGACTTAAACTCTATTTTGTAATAGTGTTCTATCTATTCACAACCTGACTTGTTAATAGTTCATTAATTATTACATGTAGCCATTACTGAAATATATTGGCTTGTTTAAATATATTTGGTTCAAACAACTTTGGTCACTTTATTGGTCATTTATGGGTCATTAATTTAGATCTAAAATATTATTAATATCTTTTCTAAGTTTTGGTCATCCAACTGTAGCATCAACCACATAAAATCTCAAATAAGCTGCAAAACGTCAAGCAGAGGGGATTAAAGTCCAAGAAAAAGATTAAAAAATATTGTAATAAAATCAATTAGAATTATTTAAGATTTATTTGTAATATGACATTAAGAAACAATATGTGTCAGAAAAGAGATATTTGTATTTGTCGATAAAAATACTTTTTGACTAAATGTCGCTTTCATTATTTTCAGCTGCCATCTTGGCAGAAGTTTAAATTTGAATCAACAGGTACTTCTTTTGGAATTACTATAAATAAATTGAAAACCATCATAAGAGTTGATAAAGAATTTTACTTGGAATTCTTATTTTGTTTCATATTAACAGTTTGACTATTTAATATGATGTTGAGCTAATCAAGCAGTGTTTAGTAGTGGTCTGGATACATCACAGGGAATGATTCTAGGGTCTCTGTGCCAGATCATGAAAGTGCACATAGGTTAGGTATAGGGGTTTTCTCTCTTGATTAGCCAACTAGCATTTCATTGCTACATGTATCAAAATAATTAATTGCCAACAAACAGTTGGATGACCAAATTCTAGGAATTATATTAATATTATTTTTATCGACTGACACTAATCTCTCTTTTTTTTAACACATGTTGTTTCTTAGTTGCATAGTACAAATAAATCTAAAATATTCTAATTGATTTGATTACAATATTTTTTAATAATCAAATCACTCAAAAAATCCACCACATTGTAATTGATAATACCAGCCTATGCTGGCTTTAAAAATATGTGGGTGATCAATCTAACATAATAGCATGATGGATTGAGTATCCAAAAAACTTTCATTTCACCATTGAACACAGAAAAGGAAAACTGCATACCAATGCAGACATATGGACTGCACTGCCACAGTGCCAACAAGATCTCAAAAAAGACCAAGGCCAAGCTAGAGACTTCCACTCCATTCCAGCCAGTCAATACAAAAGTCTACCAGATATCAATATTGATAAAAATGGACGTCCCATTATCCCAGTATTATCAATAATGATAATGGAAGAAATCACCACTGAAGAAATTGCCACTTCTCAAAGAAACAACATCATCTTATGACAAATTATGGAGTGCTTAGAAGATCCAACATATCTCATGGACAGTATGGCAAATTGCTATTTCCACAAATATCACTGGAAAACAACTAAATTGGAATCCTCTATGCTCTGGATATGTATGTTTGGTCCCATGCAACAACTAATCACAGAACAGGGCAAACAATTTGAGAGTCACCTTTTTCAATCTCTGGCTAAAAAGCTTGAAGTCCTGCATACCTACACAACAATCAACTATCCACAAGTTAATGGCGCATATAGAAAGAGTGAACCAAACACTGCTAAAACTTATGAAAACAATAACTGCTCATGTTGGCAGCAAACAATGGAGAGAAATCTTGCCTATGGTTGAGTATTTCTACAACACTTCCACACATTCAACCACTTGGCTTTTGCTATATAAAGTCATGTTTGGCCACAAGGCCCTAACACCAGTCTTTATGCTCTTTAAAGGTTACTGCAACAAAATCAACAACAACTACCTCAATGATCTCATAGCCAAATTAAATCAAACACATGAATCCATGTGCACCCATGCAGAGAAAAGTGCAGTATGACATCTTTAGCTGCGGGTCAATCTCAGCTACAGACAATGAGCAACCAGCCACAAGCTCCACTACAATGTCTCACAAAAGGAAGGGTGCTTCAACATCATGGTTATGGTTGAAGATACCTGTAAAATGCTGAATACTCACACCCCTCTCTGGACAAACATCTTCCATTACAAGTATTTGTCACAATGCTTGCTTCTAAACTCTTCAACAACACCTGTGGAAGGAGAACTACTCCACCCATATTTCATAGCAACAAGATGCAGCAGATACATAACCCACAACAACATCTAAGCAGCAACTCAAGACACAATTTCAAACATACTATCTGTAGGTGAAAACAAAGTCTTTAGCAGTGCATTACCAATAATAAAAATAATAGATGTGAGAAACATCCAAAAATAAACATAATAATATTCTATCCATGAGTTTCTATGCAGTACAGTACATGTTCCTTTTGGTGACAATCTCTTCTTGAAGTGTGCTGATTAAGAGAACACAGCTAACTATTTCTCTATGCTTTGGTGTCTTATGTACCCTACATATTAACAATATGTACAAACAACTAGTAACTAATAAACATGAAAATAGTAAGCTGGCTGATACCAGAAACCAGTACTTGCCAATGTTACATGTTGCCCCAGGCCAGACTTATTAAGTTTTCATTGTATACTCAATTGACCAGGGGGATGGGGATCTCAAAACCAGGCCCATGTTCTTCACAATGCATCCCATACACCAACTGTGGCTGACAATGACAACCAGGGCATGTTGTTACATGCTGCCCCATACCTGCGTTGTGGGGTTTCATTCCAACCTTCCAGATTTACTTCAGGAGTTTAGGGAACAGAACATGTTGATATGTGCTGCCCCATTCAGGACTAATGGGTTTTTCATTGCCTTTACTTTAGGAATTATGTAGAAACATAGAGAATGCATCATCAGCAACTTCCATGCAAGCCTGTGATGCCAATTTTTAAGATCTTGTATTATCTGATTATCAATTGAGATCCCTCTAAGGTCAAACTACCAGTCTTGACGTCTTTTTGTTAATGGGGTGGTAGTTTAAAGAGGGTGTAAAGTTTTTCTTAAACAGTTGTGGGTCACCAACTAACACCAACACCATCATATGAAGCAACACCAAGCTGATCAACTGACTTGCACCATCCAGCTGCATGAGAATTCCCACCACACACTTTCAGCAGCAATAGAGAATTCATAGTGCCCTGTTGAATTTCTATTCTTTGTTACCACATAATTGAGTAAGAGCAGAGTTCAGAATCCAGACAGTTGAGATGGTCTTGTGATCAGAATTCTACATGTTGAACCATGTCAGGGTCACCATGTAGCATTGCTAGGGTGCATGTAAGTGTGCAAACTAAGTGAACGCAGCTAACTATTTCTCTATTTACAGATGCTTTGGTGTCTTATATACAGTGTGTTCCATCTCAAACATAATTTTTAAATCACTTATGAGACATATTTATATAGACTATAATTATAAATGTTTTTATCATTTTATAGGTAATGAAAAGACATTTTGTTATTGAAAGGCATTTATTAACTATTTTGAATTTGAAACATACAAAAAATTTTTAAAATCTTAAAGAAGGTGCTGAAAATGTCCCCCATCTTCCAACAGACACAAAGTTGCATGCCTCAGTACATTGTCACTGATCTTCTCTATAACTTTCTGGCTGAATCTTTCTGTAAATCTGGTCACACAGTTTACCAAAGATTTGATTGAGTTTGGTTTTGTGCATAACTTTCAGCTTGAGCTGCTGCCCAGAAATGGATGTCTAGAGGATTCAAATCAGGACTGTGTACTGACCAGGGGTACTCCATTCTTCTACTGATTACTCATCCTTGGAATTTGTCAATCAGAAATTCCAAAGCATCATTTGTACAATGTGGAGGAGCACAATCTTGCATCCAGCAGAGAGAAGAATGTGTTGCATAGGGACATAACTTGGGCTAAACAATATCCTTTAACAAGCTGAGATAAGATTCTTTATTCACAGACATAACATTTTCATTACTGTCAAGAAATACGTAGACAATTGGATATTTTCCTGTCATTTGTTTCAATGATGTTGTGAGGACTACTACATCATTTTTTCAATGTTGCTTTTGCTGAAAAAGAATTTTTCATTGTTCCAAATGATAATCTTGATTATTGTGGCTGGTTGTTGCAGAACCCATTGACAAAAGTTTCTTCTCTGCAATTGTGGGCCTCAGTTAGTGGTTGGACTGTAGTGTGATGATAGAAGCAAAGATGAAGATCACTTCTGACTATCCTCCACATTGTGGTTTTTGTGGGAGAGATGTTTTGGCAATCTTTCCTGAGAGAACTGCTGCTGTTTTCAGCCATGTAATGCCTGACTTCTTCAACATTTTCTTCAGGCCTTTTTGGTTTTATTGCAGCCCTTTTTTGTGGATATTACCAGATTCTTCAAAAAGATCGCGAACTCTTGTAAATTTTATTCAGTTGATATTTGTCTTTGCTGATAAATTGATTTTGAATTCATGCAAGAAGGCTCGACAACCTTTCATTAGAGAAGATGTTCTTCCAAACTGCTGAACCAACTATTGTTTCTCGCTGTCTGAAAACATTTTTGCTTTGATTTTGAAGCTCTCGCAGGATTCTTAAATCAAATGTCTCACTTTTAGCTACAAAATCTTGTATCTTTGATACCACTTTATGCAATGAAAATACACATAAAAATGAATTTAAAAATTACATTTAAGATGGAACACACTGTACACTACATATTAACAATATGTACAAACAACTAGTAAGTAATAAACAAATAAAGCAAGTAAGCTGGC
Source organism: Hofstenia miamia (assembly GCA_900660155.1). Classification (NCBI taxonomy): domain Eukaryota; kingdom Metazoa; phylum Xenacoelomorpha; order Acoela; family Hofsteniidae; genus Hofstenia; species Hofstenia miamia. The sequence goes on from CABFPE010000308.1 coordinate 838,690, forward strand.
CGATACTAGGAACCAGTACCTATCAATGTTACAGTATCATGCACAGACATTAATTTTAGTTCTGCCATTTGCAGGTCGTTGTACATTGTTTACATTTAGTTTGTTGTATAAATAGGGCAATAGTGTGTGCAATCTTTTAATAAAATTTTAGTTTCTGCTTAGCTCAGTCATTAGTACTCTTGTACCCATTATTAGATGATCATGAGCAGCTAAATTTGCTACGGAATTGGGGGGGGCATAGTTTAGTATTCCCAGTCACTGGAGTCTAAACCCTGTGCAAGCCCATTCCTCTCCGGAGTCTAGCTGATCCAGTGATGTTCGTTTTATGCATTTGATTACTGCTAGCATGTACCACTTCAGCAGTAACTGCCATGTAAATTTCATGCTCTCACAAATAGGCTGATAACATTAGAGGCTACATATTCTCGATCTTTAGTAAATATTACATTGTTTTGCTGAAAGTGCTAATGCTGTTAACTCACTCTAACTATGATCTAAATTTGGATGTATGGAATTTCTTTGCCTACTCGATAGTAGATACTATGCCTTCAGAACGCCATAGCTTTATTGTTTATTCTATTTACTCTGTGGTTATGCTAACCCTGATGATGCTAGAATATATATATATATATATATATATGCATAGACAAAATCAACATGATTATAAAGGAATTCATAACCAATTAATATGTACCTTAAATTCTTTAGCAACTAGTGAAATTGGCCGGTAGTCCCCTCTTGAACCTATTGAAATAAATGCAACCTTTAAATTTTTTGTTGATTTTGGTAACTTGATATCAAAACTTTCCCAAGGACGTGAATCGAATTCAAAATTGGTGTCTATGTTGTAAGCATACAGAATAATGCTTACTAACAGTAAAAAGACTGCTACTATTGTGCTGAAGGCTACTTTGCAGATAAACTTGCACATTTTAACTACGATCTTAGAACTGATAAAATATTGAACTTTGGATTTAGTGCGCTATTTGTAAAAAAAAATTCAGTGAATCCCTTAAAATACTAACATATGCCTTATAGTTATGTGAATCAAGAAATATAATACAACATTTATTTATGAGACATCTAAGTTTTTATGCTCAGAGTATTGTTCTAATTCTTTTGTGTCCACAATCACAAGTAAGGATTGGTCAGAAAATTACAACAAGTTCACGTGATCTTAAAGAGTAATATATATATATATATTTATATATATATATATATATATAATTGTAATTGCGATTGTTATAATAATTGGAAATCAATCAAGATATTGATGACAAAGAAAAATTTTCAATAATTTCCAATTAAATAGAATCCACTCATCGAACAAGTACAGGTGCTAATTTTGCGAGAAAATGACGTTGGTACCAATTCCAGAATCATTACCCTGTCTAGTAACCACATATAGTGCTACTATTCCACAGTCCAGTCCGATAACAAATATTTCTACATGTACTTCTGCAAGGTTTGATTGATTTGCATCAAAATTCGTAGCATATTTTCTTAAAATGCATAAGAAACACATCGCATGTTGTCTACTCGCAATGAATCTTAAAGACAATGTGATAAAAATAGAGGACCTGCATGCACCGGTCCATTCGAATTCTAAGTTTGTAATTGTAGACTGTCTCCTGAAAACGGACTCAAACCTAAGAGTCAGATTTGTTGTTAAATTTGCAATGAATGTTGTAAAAACGGAGACTGTAATAGTCCAGAGATAATTTTAATGACACAAAAATATTAGCAAAAATAGTTGTTCACTTAGTGCTAGCAGAGAAATATTAACTTCAGTTTACAGTATAAAATGTACCGTTATTTTTTGTTACTGTCTCTAAATAATTTACAATAATTTTTGTTTCAAAATATTTATTGCAATTGTTGCCAATAATTGGCAATGTAAGAAAAAATTCGGCTAATTTATTGATATCATTCCAATTAAGTATTTCCTTCTTCTGATAACCCCTAAATTGATTTACGTTGATTAAATACCAAACATCATTGGGAAAGTTAGTGGCGTTTATCTGCAAAAATCTTGGACTTATTTATCAAAGTAAGACAGCAGCTGTTTTTCGATTGATAATAAGTCCAATGTAACTGTTTTCGATCTTAAAACGATCAAATTTATAGGCTTAAAAATTATGAAAATTAAACTTTTCCTACCAATGTGCAAAATGTAAAACTCAATTTGGTAAAAGAAATGGCTTTGGTTATTTATTAGTGAAATAGTATTGTAGCACAAGGTTTACAAGTGCACTAAGACTACTAATTCGACTAATACTGAATGTAATATGCCATTATTCGGCATTGCCCTTTTGTACTTTGTCATTACCAATTGGGTTTTGGTTGGACATTATTTCCTTATTTAGTAATTTACTTAATAACAGTATGACTTTTCACTATTTGAACAGTGTGTTCAGAATGTAAATTCTTAAAACTAATTACAATTATTCCGTCAATATTGACTGTGATAAGATAAGAGAAGATTTGTTTATTGAGTGAAAATAAAACAAAACAAACATTAAGTTCTATACAAAAATAGTTATTTACATCAAATTAGCATAATTGAACATGCGCGAAAAGAATTTATTTCTGCAAGGCGACGTATTCACACAAATTTAACGCAATTTTTAAGATCTGCGTTAATGCCGGTCTGCGTGTTTCTCAAATCTCACGTTGCAAAGCATGTGACAATTACATGACAATATTTGAAAGATATTATAAATTCAAAAAACACACACTTATGATCACTGTCTTGTTGCATAGTTGTACATTGTAAAGTTAATAGATCATATTTACAATTCATAAATGTGGGTCAAGTCGTCTTTATTTGAATCTATACAGTGCCGATTCAGTGGTTAAATTCTCTAAATAAGAGCTCTAAGGGTTTAATAAGTATCTAAACAACACCGCATTTAACTGAAACACTCCATTTAACTGTTACCGTTATATATTGCAAATGAATCGTTATAGTAATGATTTAGAACTTATCTCTTGGTCTGGCTGAGATTAAGCCGATGGTATCGGCTTTGCTAAAAAGTGACATAAAATTCTACTTGAAGTTGATTTATTTAACATGCAATACAACAAAATAATGTCCAAATGTTATCAAACAAAATGTAATGTTATGGAGAAGTATGATAAGCTTCAAAGCAATCTGCATGTAACCCAATATTACATGTAGCACATTCATAAACTGTTCTCTTTCTACCAGCAACTGACTTTTTGCAGTGAACACAATCTCTCTCTGGTGTGTGCTTGGCATTTGATCCATGGACTCGTCTGATTAGATGCGTACCCAGTAAACGTACTGCAGTTGGCTTCTGAATTGCTGCTGTGGCGGAAGCACGTTTGGATACTGAGGAGCCTGCTGAACGAATACCTTGAAGATTTCCACCAATCAATTGTTCTGCCAGTTTTGCACGAAAAGACATGTGTGTCATTTCTGTTAAAGTTGTTTGTTGGCACTCTCTCTTATGAAGTATGAATGCATTGGTTACTGCTGTGTCAAAAGCCCACCAAAAAATACTATGCCAATATTTATTGCTCTTCAATTTGGAATCATAGTTCAATCGTAATTGGTCAGCAACATCTACACCATTCATCCAGTTGTTGTAATCGTGGGTAACATTTGGACGTTGAATTGTTTTTGTCTCTTTTTTGTATTTTCCCTGGTTGTCTTTAACAAAAATTTCTTTAGGAACATCAACGAGAAAAGCAGAAGAATGAGCTGTTGAGAGAAAATGAACTGGCGAATTGTCATAATAAGCAACAGCTAGAACACCGTTTTTGGACTTGAAATGTAAGGCCGCCTTCATTCTTTCCTGTTCAGCTTTTGTCTTTGGTTTTTTCATAAAAATAGAAGCTGGGAAACCACGATTTGGTCGACAAGTTCCAATGAACAGCTGTTCATCTTTCAATAAATTCTCAGCTAGACGAACACTAGTGTACAGGTTATCAGTTACAATAATGTGCCATTTCGCTTCCAATTGGGACACCAAGTTGTAAACAGCATTAGCAACTTTGCCTTCTTGTGGTTGAATTTTCTGGATTGTTGTGTCAAAGGAAAACTGAAATGAATAAGTGTATCCATTAAGAGCATCGCAAAGTGCATACACCAAGAAACCATCTCCAGCTCGCTTGTACTTGATTCTGCTTTTGTACCGGCACCGTCCTTGAAAGGAGATATCCATTTCATCTATTGATGAATGCCTTGAGGGATAATAAACCCGCTTGCAGTTGTAAAGGAGACCATCAGTCCAAGGTCTAAATTTAGCTAAAGGATCTGTGGCAGTATCCACTGATGAAAGATGCAAAAATCGCTTGATTTGTTCAAATCTTCGCAGGGACATTGTTGCAGGGATTTGCCTCATCTCAAAGCAATATTCAGTTGACCAGTAATTCGATACAGGAGGATATGGATGGAGGCTGTTAAAAGTTGCTAGACCTAGCCAAGTTCTAAATTCTCGAGGTGTCAGAAAGTACCATTCTCGAGGGTTTTCATGAAGAGTTTTGGAATAGAATTTTGATGCATATGAATTAGTCTCTAAAACAACATTTTCAATCATGTCTTCTGTCACAAAGAGATTGAATAAGGAGATCGGAGATAAAATATCCTCATTACTAATGGTCATTTGTAATCCACACTGACCTTGGAAATTGGGAATTGTACGTTGAACAGGATCCATCCAATCGTCAAGAGTTACTGTTTGAAGTTCATCAATTTCATCATGTTGTAAATTTAGTAATTCATCAGCAGCTTCAATGTCACTGTCTGTCACTTCTGCCATTTCACAACACAAAAAGTTATAGAGAGTTAGAGGGATACTCAATCGAACAATGGTTACACCAGTACAAGGAATATCACAAAATGAATAATGTAAGCCGATTGGATCGGCTTTTGCATATATAGTCCAATCAGAAAATGGGATTGTTCATCAAGCTGTAGGTATGCCTACAAATTACTCCTTTCCTAGACAGTAATCAATAGCTCTGAGACGCAGAAACTTTTGTACTACAAACTAGTTATAGCCGATTCTTTAGCGAAAAGCCAACCCCACCGGCTTTGCCAGACTAAGAGATATGCATAAAGTAATTCTACAGATGGAATGTATTGGAATAGTTCTGCAACTGAATTACTCAAAAAATTGGCATGAAATGTAACAAATATTTACAATATAATAAAATAAAAACAATGTAGGTATGCAATGAGAATTTAATATTTGTCAGAAAATCTTTTTTTAATAATGCCATTTAATAAAAAGTAGATTTTAAATTTTTTGCCATAATTCAATCAATTTTGGCTCTGTATGTATAAATAAATTGTTCATTTTAGATTAGCAATTATGAATCTTTCATTGAGCATTCAGTTTGTGAAACATGTTTTTAAAATATAGCATAACTAAATTCATGTTTGAATATTTCATTGTTATGCAATGCTATTTAAGATCATTGTACAGGGTAATTTTTGAAACCATTTCATGTATTGACAAGTACAATGTTTTTCATTTTTAAAAAAAATTCCCAGTTCAATTGAGTCTTTTTAAATTTTAACACAATTCAGAATTTTAAAAACTAAAAAGTTAAAAACTACATATTTTATATTGAAATAATTGATTTCTTACAATGTTTTCAATTTCATTTCTATCAAGTGTTAATATTAATAATTTTCTTCCAAGTTTTTGTAAATGGAGCTTCAGATTCTCTAACTGAATCAAGCTTAAGTTTTTTAAATATTGACTAATTGCTACTGCTGCTCATTTCAATCATTTGTAGCCATTACAATTTATTAATACTTAAATGAATTCACAAATACATATCCATAAAATAAGGGATGAAATTTAGTAGCTCAAGCACAAGTTAAAAGGAAAATCTTAAGCTTGGTTGTTTTTCCTTAGGAACTTGAACTTTATAATTGTTTTTTTAATATTGTTGTTTGCAAAAATTGATAAAACTAATATTTTTAAAAAATATCTCAGAATAATTTATTATGCAAATTCATGTTTGAGTGAATTGTAAATTCAAATTTATTGTTGATTTTTGAAAAATTTCTTAACTCAACATAGGAATCCAAAGTTACAGCAATCCATGGCTTGTGAATCAAATTTGATTTACTCATTTGTAGTTCAGTTCAGATGTTTCATGTTCAAGTTTAAGTGTTTTTGACGAAAATATCATGTTAAATCAAGTCTTTTCTAATTTTCCCAAATTCTGAGTTTTTGAGGTTAAAAAATATTTCAAATTGATAAAAAATTCATGTCAAGTTAAATGATTTTTCTAATATTAAAATTTTAGACACTTTAAAAACCTGGAGCTTTGTGCTTCTAAAGGATCACCTGGAATGTAAAAAAACTGAAGCTTGAATGATCACCCCAAACTTGGTTTGGAAAAACTTGTAGGGGTACTCATTAATACTCAAGCTTGAATTATATTAAAATCAATTTTAAAAATATTGTAAAAATTAAATTATTCTAAATTTTTACAATCACAAATAATGATTCTTAATTATGAAACCGTGAATTATTGGAAATTAGTTACTTTTATATCATAAAAAACTTGATCAAACTCGGTATTTTCTATAAAATTACTCAAAATGTAAAAACTCGAACACTGACCAAGTAACTCAAACTTGAATCCAAATTTTTAATATTTTATTTTATTTTTACGCTTTTACATTTATTTTTCCAGTAAAAGCTTTTGCCTAAGGAATTTAGTATATTTTTTTATTTTCGGCAAGGGACAAAATATTACATGTTGAATTTATATTAACACATTATATATATGTATGGATTAAAATACCTCTAATATAGATAGTTTTATAATTATTATGAAGCCTTCATACTAAGAAATCTGTGCATAGTGATCTGATTAGTTGTATTGTACTCTAGATATTAATGCTGAAACATGTAGGGACAGTTCATGTTTAGTTTGTCATGTTTAATACATGCTGCTGTATACATCCATTTGTGAGCAAACATGTTTGTTTATTGAAGAATTTGGAATTGAGTAGGCTTGAAACTCTTAGATGTATGCTGGCAAAATCACCACAGTATGTATTAAGAATTAAATGTAAAATTTCAATTCTATTATTGAATTTGTAGTTGTAGGATCGGTAGTCTAGTTTCTTCAAAATAACTATTTCTTGCAATCAAAATATCGTTCAAATACCAAGTATATATTAAATTTGTCCAAATGCCTCACACATCTAAGATTAACATTGATAGCATCTCCTACAAAGTAAACCGGGGTACTTTTTTCATAATCGCGTAAATAACCAATTGAAAAGAACTTGAACTTAAATTGTGTTCACCAATTTGCGATTAATTTTCGCATCTTTGCTGCAATATGCTGTTAGCTAATTTTATTGAGCTTTAAAATGTGCAATCCGGCTTGGAAAAAATCAGTTCTCGAATCTTTGATACAGAATAATGCTAATTTGTCACCCATTGAGGATGTCCAAATGACCTTAACTTTTAAGTCAATCAAAGGTAAGTATGTCCGAGTATCAATTTAGGTTTGAGTCATTTTCTTAAAAATAACATCAAAGAAATTAATATATTTCCTTTAGTCCTTTTTAGGTACTAGTTTATTGACATTTCGTAAATTGCAAAAGTCAACATTAAAGAGATTACAATTTTTTCTTTTGCAATTAAGGTCAATAATATAAATTTGTGATCTGTTAAACTGCAACAACCACACAAAGCCGATGCAATGCACCTGGATATTGATTGATATAATCAAACATAAAATGTTTATATTTAGTAAATCCATGAATTATTTTGCATATTGGAATAATGTATTGATGAAAAAGTAATGAGTTTCTGAATAAGTATTATCATTAGAATGCCTTATATAGTTTGAATTAGACTTCTTTCTAATGACTTCTTAAATATTGAAATTTTTTTGAACTCACTACTTGAAAAGTATTTTTGATAATTTATTTTTTGAAAAAAGATCTAAGCTTAATTAATCCTATGTCCTAGCAGCAGAAAGTAGGTGAAATTAAGAAAATGAAAAATTAGAAAAGCGAAGATGAAGAATGTTTCTTTAGTGTGATGAATTGAAAGGTAATTGAATTATAGAGAAAAAAGCACGAGAAACGGAGTGAGTAATCATCTTGAAAACTACAGAGCATGGATTACCGCCGAATATTAGTGTGACCGATTATTCTGAGACACGTCACTTGAAAGAGACATGATGGATAATTTTTTGTACAGAGCTTCAATTTTGCAAATATTCATTATTGAATTAAAATCCTTTAAAAATCGTGATATCCGTATAAAAACAGATAATCATTCTAATAAATCATTAGACTAAAATCATGCAAACAGTAACATTAGTGATATGAAAGGAGACATCCATACCCATGATGTTCTCCCCTATTTGCAAGCAAGTCATTTATAATTGTATTTTCAACGATGTATTTATGCTAAAATGCATTATCACGTTAGGCCACGGTTAGACTAGGCGATTGGTTCAAAAGTGATCTGTCACATTTGAAAGAATTGCACGTCTAGCCGCCCGAGATAGCGATGTGACGATCACGAAGATATCGTGCGCGTTCGATTTCCTTGTGATCGTCACANTCCTTTAAAAATCGTGATATCCGTATAAAAACAGATAATCATTCTAATAAATCATTAGACTAAAATCATGCAAACAGTAACATTAGTGATATGAAAGGAGACATCCATACCCATGATGTTCTCCCCTATTTGCAAGCAAGTCATTTATAATTGTATTTTCAACGATGTATTTATGCTAAAATGCATTATCACGTTAGGCCACGGTTAGACTAGGCGATTGGTTCAAAAGTGATCTGTCACATTTGAAAGAATTGCACGTCTAGCCGCCCGAGATAGCGATGTGACGATCACGAAGATATCGTGCGCGTTCGATTTCCTTGTGATCGTCACATTGCTAATTATCTTGGGTGCTAAGACGTGCAATTCTTTCAAATGTGATATATCACTTTTGAACCAATAACTAGTCTACCCGTGGTCTTAGTAGTAGTACTATCGATTTAATCTGGCTTTCAATTTAGATGACGTATGGAAATCTACACATGCTCATTGTGTGATTTAAAATGTTCTTCGGAAAATACAATTCGCATTCATTTAGACAATTGTCCGTTCAATGGAACTCTTTACTGCTGTCAGGTTTGTCAGACAATATTCAAATCTCTGCAAGATGTAAGTTTAACTTGTGTAAATTTTTGATATTTTTAAATTTAATTAATGTTAATAACATTGAATGCTATGTTTTATAATTAGAGATTGATCAATAGAAAAAATACATCTGTTAAAGTTCATTATAGTTTTTTGTATAAAGTTTAGCAGAGTTAGCTGCAGATATTTTATTCCAAACACATTTGAAGCAAGTATTAAACGTAAAACCATGTTTTTATGAATTTTTCTTTAAACCTAAACTTGATATAAGAACGAAAAACCTAAGGTCAACGAAGTGTAATGAATCAAACAACAGGGGCGAATCCACCATTTTAGTGGGCGTGCTGCACGTCCTAAAAATTTTAAGTACATGTGCTATCAATTTTGAACTTAGGAATTTTTTACAATCATAGACGAACATGCATGTGAAGGCTACGTAATGCAGAGTGCGAAGAAAATGCTTTTATCCACTCACTGTATTTTTGAAATTTGCAATTTAATAATGGGGCGTGCGTCGCCATTGATCCGGGTTGTAAAAAATCAGATTTTGTTATTTAAATCGGATTTTTTATGAAAAATTTGTTGGAACTCAAGAAAATGCATTCAAGGATAGATGGAATGTATTTGCTTGTTTGTCATATGTATTTATAAAGGCATATTATGGGTTATTGAGCATCTTGAAACAAAATATTTTGATCGAACTTGCTGACAATTTTTAGTTGATTTAGATTGCTAATTATAAATTATGAAAATATCTAAACTAGCCTCGCTTGGAAATTTATAACTTAGTACAAAATTTCCTGTGCTTTTTTCCGCATAGTCTTAAAGAGGCGGTTCTGTTGTTCATTGCAATACAAATATTTTATAAATGTAAACCTGCAATGCAATCAATCAGAACCATAAATGTAATGCCTATTAGGCAGCTTATTAATTTTGATTACAAAGTTATTTTGGAAATGGCATTTTCTTTTTCAATTTAAATGAAGTAAGAGGTTTTGTCAATGTGCATGCAACATTCTGAAAACACTCTTACCGCAACATTTAATAAACTTTGGTCATTGACATTCAATGACTACTGCAGCTAGTTAAACTTCATTTCTTTAGTGTTAAAACGACTGTATCACTGTACGTTTTTTGTTGCTGGATCGCTATTGCTGTTTCACGAAAGTATAGATCAAGTATTATTGAGTGCCAGGGCTTTTCTCAAACCCTTGCTTGCAAGATTAGATGTAGAATAGCTCTATTTAGGTAAATTTCGAATAGCCGCCGAAATAATCCCATGCTTTCATGAGTTATTTATTACAGTAGATATCTGATGCTCGCCCAATGGTTAAATGTTTTTTATGGAAAGTTTATAACAATTTTTATTCCTGTGTTTTAAATTCATCCACCTTGAATATTTATGATGGTAGTGGTTGAAAATTTGTAGACTAGAGCTCGTAAAAATCATTTTTAATAGGATTAATTAATGTCGTTTGAGGGAAAACATGCATAAAATGAATAAGGATTCCCAATAAGTTGTTTTCCATGCACTCGTTTTTTTATTATTTCTACCCAATGATTATGATTTGATCAATTTTGAATTTGTAATACTAGTAACTTTAAATTTTCAGCAATAACTTGAAAGCCAAATAATTATAAATGTACATTATAAACATATACTTTAAAATTATTTTTAATAAATTACAATTTAGGTTCAGTCTCACATAAATGTCGAACACAATGAACTCACAGGAAGAGCAAATGATTCCACGTCAGATTCTGCCTTTTTGAGCGATAGTCATATTGAAGCTACTACTAGCGTTTTCGCTGAAGAATTAGGAACTTCTTCGGAAATAGTAGAGATCGACGAAATGGCCCATGAACAGGTTGTTGCGCCAGATGTTGTAGAAACACTTGTTGCGTGTTCATTTTGTGGAGATACGTTTCCATCAGATATCCACCTTAGTGCTCATGTAAATGAGTCACATTGGCATGAAGAGTCTGCAGCTCAATCTGGAAGTACTAATAACGATAGCACCGTCAATTTGGATGGAATTACAATATCTAGTCCAGTTGAACGCAAGATTTCTTGTCAAATGTGTCCTCGTTCATTTTCTTCTAATCACCATTTAGTTCAACATATACGTGCTCGCCATTCAGGACGTACTGATATGAAAAGCCATGTGTGCCAATTATGTGATAAAAAGTTTTCTACGGGTCATCATTTGCATCAGCATCTAGTTTCTATTCATTTGGATAAAAATTATGTTTGTCACATTTGCGGCAAGCGCTTCGGAAAGGAAAGTTTTTTAACGCACCATTTGCATCATTGTCATGATGAAGGATTCGTATGTACTATATGCAATAAAGTATGTTCAACGCATCATCATTTAGAACAACACATTTGCTCGCATGGAAATTCAGGTAAAGTTCAGTGTAAATTTTGTGGAAAACTATTTCGTCACCGAAATGCTTTATTACAGCATGCGAAAATTTCACATGCCGAACTTTTGGTTAATAATTTTGATGATGATGGTAATATGGATGAAGACGTAGTTGTGGGCATTGAAGTTGATGATGATGATATTATTGGATCTGATTCTGTGGATGTATCTGGAAGTGGTGCCGAATGTGATGATGTGTACATTTGTACATTCTGTTCAAAACGTTTTGATGACATTACCGTATTCAATAAGCATTTAGTTGCAAAGCATAGTGAATACATTACTTCACATAATTTTCTTAGTGGGGAATCATCCGATGGCCCAAGCAGTTCAAATGTCTTCCTGGAATCTAGTTCTTTGGATCACGATGATTATTCTAGTAAAAAAGCCAAAAAAAACTTTTTGAAAGTTAAGTTTCGCGTTTTTGGTAGAAAAAGTCCCGATGAGTATGACTCCAAACATAAAAGGTTTATAGAATTGTCCTTTTCTCATTATTTATATTAATTTAGATATGTTTGTGAAGATTGTGGCGGGCGTTTCCGAAAACAATCAAGACTATTAGAACACAAAATTCGTTTCCACCCAACGCCAAAACGGAAGCTGTCTTCAAGAAGTTCAAAGTCCATAATTGTTGATAATGAGTTGCGTCCTCATGTGTGTGATGATTGTGGCAAAGCGTTTAAAACAAAAAGTCATTTAAATCAGCACATTCGTTACCACACGGGTATGTGCTTCTAAAATTTAATTTATTAAAAATTAAATTCAAAGATTGTGTCAGTATAGTTATTTACTTTTCCATTCTTATATCTTCCAATGTTGAAACATGCAGGAGTTATGTTAGATGAAACTTCACCCATTCTTTCAGTCGTTTTTAAAAAACCCTTTACTAATATAGTAACCATTGTTAGGGATACTCCCAAAAATCAACAATGCTATGATTTTTTAATAAGGAACATATTTCTAAGTTTTAAATTGGCATACTGTAACATTATTACCATTTATAAATATATTTACACATTTTGTATGAAAGTTTAATTCGGGGGAGGGCGAAGGCATTCTTTCCACTCGATGTCGAATTGACTAAGCTAATGAGTAACCTAATTCCAAAAAAATATAATGCTATATTTTACTCCAAATATGATATCGCAACGTTTTAGTTATTAATATTGACTGCACAAATTTTGAATGAGTAGACTAATGCTCGCAACAATTATTATTAAGCATCGAGTCCAAATACTTACGTCCAGAACTACATGTATATACTTATACTTGTACTATTTAGGTGAAAAGCCCTTCAGATGTGACATCTGTGGTCAAGAATTTCATCTTTCCGGTGATCGTAATAGACATGTTATTAAAATGCATTCCGATTACAGGCCTTATGAATGTGAATACTGCCATAAAGGTTTTGTTGATAGATATGCTATGCAGCAGCATAAGAAAATGCATCTCAAAGAAAAATCATTTAAATGCGATTTATGTAGCACATATTTCACAAACAAAACTCAGTTAAAAACGCATCGTTCGACACACCATTAGTAGTTTTATAGCTGTGGAATGCAATTTGTACAAGTGAATTATTTGTGAATATTCTCCTCCAATGAACATTGCAGTTGTAAATTGAATATTTTCATAATTAGATGGTTTTTAGTTGTGTTTTTAAAATTATTTACAATCAAAGCATCGCATATCTAATAATTATTAATTCATTTTATAAGATTTTCTTAGCTTCAGCAGGTTTGCTTACAATACGCCAATATTTGAATAAAAAAATTTTTTATTAAAATTATCACATGTATTACACAATTACAAAAATTTAACAATTGTATTTGCAGAATTTGTAAAATGCCTCCCATTTATTCAAATAGATTTAGAACAGTAAACAAATCAACTAGAAATATTTATTAAATTTTACGTATTTTTAAAATGAATTTTCTTTAAAATGTGGTGGCATCAAAAATGCGTTAATAGATGAATTATGGTGAATCACTATTAAATTAAACTCACGTGAATAGCGCGCGAAAATAATAAGTGGTAATATACAAATTTATTTATGATTGGTTAATAAATTCAATTTTTGAGTAGTATTCTAAAAAGTATCTCCCCCTGTTAGGGGTGTATGCAAGTTTTTAATGCGGAAATATACATGTATATTTCATTTTAGAATTTTTCTTTAAGTTCGAATGAACTTAATCTTATATAACTATTGAAATGTCTTGCACTCCTGTTTATATTACATGATAAATTTTTAAAATTTATGAAATGTAAGCTTAGTAGGTCCCATTCTAGTTGGTACAAAATAACTGAACACTACTACGAATATTGAACTAGATACATAGCGTAACTAGCCGTCGCGATTTAGGAAGAACAGTATTGTTTTTTAGCGTTCTGTACTCTGGCCTGCTCCACTTTAATAAGGACACTTTTGTCCTGCATTTTGGATCTACCTTTTTACAGGCTAGCCACATGCCAAGTACAAATATTTGATTACCAATTCCTTTAGGATTAATCATTCAACCCAGCTATGTACTAAATTGTTTTGTAATGAATGAAATTGAATAGTAATTCAGTTCTTCTCCAAACACCTTTAGAGAAATAAGCGCTCGGGTATATATATATATATATATATATATCCACTAATACCTCCCTCTATGTATTTTTTCCACATAACCGTATAAGCTGAATTTCCCACATAAATTCCTGAATTTTTGTAGGACATAGTCTTTTGGTTGTCACTACCTTCAAGCAAAATATTTAAGGGATCGATAGATTTTTTAGGGAGTAATAGCCAAAAAGTTAATTTTCGGCCAAAATCCCTCTATGTAGTATGGACAATTTTCCTCGCCGCCNACTAATACCTCCCTCTATGTATTTTTTCCACATAACCGTATAAGCTGAATTTCCCACATAAATTCCTGAATTTTTGTAGGACATAGTCTTTTGGTTGTCACTACCTTCAAGCAAAATATTTAAGGGATCGATAGATTTTTTAGGGAGTAATAGCCAAAAAGTTAATTTTCGGCCAAAATCCCTCTATGTAGTATGGACAATTTTCCTCGCCGCCCTCTATGTATCACTTTTTTGCAAAAACCATACTACGGAGATGGAGGTATTAGTATATATATATATATGCTCTAAATGCTACCAAAATTTACAATTTTGCTTATTTAGAGCCAAACTCCTCCATTTGCCGTAGTGTTTAGAGCCAAATCGCAAATGTAGCTCTCAAATATGCTATAATGCAATGCAACTTTTTGGGTGTTCATGTTGCGGTAATTAGTGTTGTATCATAAAAAAATTTCAGATCTGTTTCCCACAAAAAAATTCCAAAAAAACATATTTGGCTCTAAAATACAAAAGTTTTAATTTCACCCAAAATTGTAAAAAACATTAAACTGAATATAGGTATCCTGTAAGCATTCGAATTTTATATTTTAAGATAAGATAAGAGAATCTTTATTCAAATAAATGTTAACAATTAAATAACTGATAATTTATTTGAATAGCGTCATTAAATTCACAAAAACACATACAATTCACATAAATTACAAAAGAAATCTTGCAGGCTATGGATAAATTACTATAGTACTATTTTAATAACGAGTTATAGTATAGTCATTGTTATAAAATTTGTATCCTAGCCATGACTTTCCAGATATATATTTTTGCTTAAGGAAGATTTTTAAATGCTTTTTAAAAGGTTTCAATTTTTCAATATTTTTAATTTCTTTAGGTAGCGAATTCCAGGTTCGAATGGCGACATTAATGAAGGATTTCTTTAAAACATTCTTCTTATA
>CABFPE010000308.1:855076-868401 GCA_900660155.1 Hofstenia miamia
GTTATCACATTTAATACACACTAGTGCATCGTTTATCATTGTCTCGAGAGCACAACTTAAACACGACCGACCACCAGTCGACATTGTTTAATGCATCCATACAAAATGATATAGGCAAAAGAACTCAGCGAAAGAGCCAGTGAAACTTTCAGAGCATTGTGTTTCGAAATGCAACAAGTTGTCTTGCATGTGGCTGTTGTGTTTTTCAAAGACGAGACGCATTTTCAACTGTGTAGCAGTTAAAATAAGCAGAACTTAAGATACTGGGCAGAGAACAACTCTCGTGAGTTGCATGAATGCAACTGTATGGTTTGATATATCAGAATTCGGTATATGGGGTCCGCACGTGTTTGAAGAAGACCACGTTACAGTGACTGTGAACTCTGATAGATATTGTGAGATGCTGAAGTCTTTCTCAGACAAATTAAATATGCTTCACAATAGGGACATGGCTGGTTTCAGCAGGATGGGGCAACAGTCCATACCTCAAGAGGTGCAAATGGGGTTTGGAGTGAGATGTTCCCTGCTCATTTAATCTCATTGCATGGTGATATCGGTAGGCCAGCTCGTTCACCTGCTACGAGGACACCTCAAGTAGAAAGTATACATTAATCATCTTCGATCTATTACCCAACTTAAAGATGTCATTCGTATAAAAATTGAAACTATTCCACATGAAATAATCCGCCGAGTTAAGGAAAATTTGGTGTGTGGAAAATAATGGCTCACATTTGACTGATTTAATTTGTAAAACCTAATAAAATAAAATGGCACTATATTCACTTTGAAAATAAAAATACATTTGCTTCTATTATTATTTGCCATTTATTAAATCTATAAATTTTATCAGATCATTTTGCTGGGCCGTGTATGCATAATACACTTATATGTGTGGAGAAATTAGTGATGTGTGGGTAGACGTTTTTAATACAGCACCTGCCCGACAAAAATTGCCTTACTAGCCGTACCTGAAAATTTCCTCGAGAATATATTTTTCTTTGCTGCTATTGAAAAATTCGAATTTTTCAACAGCATTTTGAACACAACGCGCATTAAAGTATATCCTAATAATTTTTTTAAGATTTTATTTAGAATGTATGTTTTTGAAAAAAAATAATTTTTAACTCTAAGCTGAAAATTGCATTCATTAAAATAAAATCGAATATGTCCACATTTTTGGACAAAATATTAAGAAATTTGAAAACAATCGGAATTTAATTAATTTATGAGTAAATGTGCTTCTTTGGCATGGTGAAAATTTGTGATAAAGATTATTCATGTGTTCGAAGTGCATAAAAATATGAACATTTTCACTAGAAATTCCTATTTTTCAAAAGCTTTCTAATTCCTCACATATCTGGTGTTTAGATAAAACACTTTGCAGAAACAATTAAATTTAACTATTTTGCTTTCTGAAAATAGATCCGCTAGTGATTGGGTGTGATTAAGAAATGAAAGAGGAAACGACTTCTTATCCAGTAGTTTTTTCACATTTTAGATTTCTATGTTATTTTTTGAGTTGTGAAAAATTGAGAAAAATGTCGTTTATGGTTTAAATAGACATTATATGGAATGAAAAACCTACCCATGCTGGGCGCACCCTCTGGTATGGGCGGTGCGTATACCCGTATAATCACTAGCAAGAATGACTTTGAAGGAATATTTATTGTGTACTTATAGGGTTTACTTCACAATATGGACTGCTGTTGATGTTGGAAAATTCCGAATTATCAGAAGCTACTTTGGAATCAGCTATACTCAAAGCTCTTCAAGTAAAAGATATAAATGAGAAAGCACAAAAAATTAAGGACAGTGTACTAGGAACAAGTGCAATTTATAATGATATTCTTTCTTGGTTATAAAATTTAGTGTTTCAATTAATTTCACTTATCCTTAAATTTCAATTTTTGTTTAATCCTCATTGTTACTTATCGATTTGTAGATCACAAAGAAAGATCTTTTTTATTTCTTTTTCACTAATTATGTGATTATTTTTCCCTCTCTATTGAAAGCTGAAGTCCGCCAATTACATTTAATCATCAAGTAATTAAAATAAATAAATTATTCGAAAATATATTCCAAAGCCTATAATTTTCATTTGAGAATTCATTGATTTATTATGTAAACATAAAAATTAATGCATAAAACCAGAAATGCGACAATATGTCAAAATTACCTTTAAGCATTTTTTGTTTGCTTCATTGTGAATTCAACAAATCACTAGCAGAACATATACTTCCAATTATGTTGATAATCTCATTGAATTTGCTATTTCTATTGTTATTATATCATTATAATTACCACAGGCTTGGATTGCAGTGTGCTCAGCACGGATGAATTTGTCCTTGTTTCCTGCCTTGTGGTGGAACTATACCCACAATGATGATAGTAAGCTATTTTCATAAAATTTTTTGACTATTAATAATAATGACTATGTCTACAAACTTCTCACTACTATAATTAATTTTTTAAAAATATTGTTAAAATTTTGATGGCTTATCTACATAAAAGAATTATTCGAAGTTAGTTGGTGATTCAATGGGATTTAAATCTCATGATTGCCTGAAAATAATATATGGGAAAATTTGTTCCTTATTTGAAATGTAGGAATTTTCATTACCAAAAAGTTCATCTTTTTTACTAATTCTGATGATTCCTTCAAATCCTTAATGTTTGAATCATTTAGTGATCATGCACTGTGTGCATACATTAGTAACAAAACTATTAAAAACAAGCAATTTAAATTCATTAATGCAAGGGACTATTTATCTTATGCTGATGAAAAAATGGAAAACGCCCTAAGAAACACCCCATTTAACTATATTTGCACTTTAAATTCTGGACCTAAAATGATTAATTGCATTGCAAAAGGAATCTACAATGCATTAAACAGTGTTGCACCAATTCAGAAGCGAAGGGTTAANAATATATGGGAAAATTTGTGCCTTATTTGAAATGTAGGAATTTTCATTACCAAAAAGTTCATCTTTTTTACTAATTCTGATGATTCCTTCAAATCCTTAATGTTTGAATCATTTAGTGATCATGCACTGTGTGCATACATTAGTAACAAAACTATTAAAAACAAGCAATTTAAATTCATTAATGCAAGGGACTATTTATCTTATGCTGATGAAAAAATGGAAAACGCCCTAAGAAACACCCCATTTAACTATATTTGCACTTTAAATTCTGGACCTAAAATGATTAATTGCATTGCAAAAGGAATCTACAATGCATTAAACAGTGTTGCACCAATTCAGAAGCGAAGGGTTAAGATCAAAGCAATTAAATTTCCTTCTCAAACATCGACGATAATCAAGTCCGTGAACTACTATCAATTAACGCAATTACGAAAAATCAAAGGAAGTATTTAAGCAATTAACAACAAAAAATTTATATAAAGCTCGGTAAAAATTCTTTAATCAATTAAATGCTACTCGAGAAAAATGGCGATACGTCCATAAATCTATTGGAAAATCTAAAGGTCTTTCATCTGAAATAAATGAATTAAACATCAATAATATGGCCGTAACAGACAAAACTCAAATACTAAATCATTTAAATTCAACATTCAAAGAACTTGGAAATTTCAATTTCCCATCTTATAAGAAAAAACAAAATTCTGATAATCTCAAACAATCAAAACAATTTTCCTTTAGACTTGCTACAATCAATGAATTAGAAAACATTGTTAAAAAACTTGATACCAACAAATCAACCGCTTCTTATAATCTCCCATTTTTTATTATTAAACGTTTTTTTCCTATTTTTGGAGAACAATTATTAGTCGCATTTAATCAATGTATTATTGATTGTGAATTTCCAGACTTACTAAAAAATCAGATATAACTCCTATATATAAAAAAGGTGACAACCTAAACGCAAAAAATTATAGACCCATTTGTATTACACATCCTTTTAGCAAACTCTTTGAAAAACTTTTGTATGTTCAAATAAACGCATTCCTAAAATCTGAAAACATCCTTTCACATAAAACATTTGGATTTCGAAATGGTCATAGCACCCAAGACGCAATTCTATCTATTACTCAACAAATAAAGTCTAATATATCTCATAATAACTGCAGTAGTGTAGCATTATTAGATTTAAGTAAGTCATTTATGAACTTTTTAAAAAATAGACAGTAGCGTGTAATATTAAACAGTAAAAAATCAAGTTATATTACGACTGACCGTGGGGTACCCCAAGGCACTGTACTTGGCCCTATTTTATTTGCAATTTTTGTAAATGATATAATAAAACATGTTAAAAACAGCGACATTTACCAATATGCCGACGACACATGCCTAGTAAGTACCGCAAAAAATGCTTTTGATGCTACAAAAAACCTCCAAACAGATGTAGAAAAATTAAACAATTATTTTACAAATAATCAACTGAAACTAAATATTGACAAAACCCAATTTATAATTTTTTCACCGAAGGCACAAAGAAATCTAATAAATGATATAGAACTAAAGATAAATAATGAGTCAATAAATCAAAGTGATTCAGTCAGCTATTTAGGAGTTGAGATAGATAATGAATTAAAATTTGAAAAATTTCTACTGAATAAGATTCAAAAAATGACTGCAGGCATTAGATATCTTTATCACTTACGCAATGTAATATCAAGCAATTATCATAAACAACTGATACATGCTTTCTGTTTGTCTCATTTTCAATACTGTTCTTTTCTTTTAACTAACCTAAATTCGAAACATCGTATGCTTCTATCAAAGACATTTAATTGGTGTATAAAAACTCTAAACTTTGCACAAAAGCATGACGAATCATCAGTATATCGTAATAAATATAAAATATTATCTCCGTTCTATCAAATTCATATGCATATGCTATCTATCTTATTTAAATTCAAATCTCTACAAACATCTCTCCTTTTCCTTAATGACTATATTAAATTAAATGAGCGATCGCAAAAATTTTTGAGTTTAGATAAAAATTATAATGGCTTCCATCACATATCAATTAAATTGTGGAATAATTTAGATTATGAAACGCGAATAGAAAAAAACTATAAAAAGTTTAGAAAAAATTGAAGCTGTTTCTTCTAATAAAACAATATACATTAGGGGACGGTAATACACTTCATGCATTCGAAACATACATCCAACATTGAGCACCTACACAAACATCCACTCAAAGATTGATTATATTATTATATATTGTACATATTAATTTGTAGTTATTTGCTCATGCTTATTTTCTTTTGTCATGCGTTAGTTTGTAGATCTTGTATACATATAATGCGCAATAAATTTGCTCTGACTCTTATTATTATTATTATTATTATGGTCAGCTCTTGCAGAGAACGGCCAGGTTTCCCCTGCTCTTGCAGAAGTGATTCATATTTCACTGTTTGGTGGTGTTGCTACCCTTGATGCGGCCAGCGCTTTGATAAAGAACAAAAAGAAAACACCTCTACATCAAATGTTCGCCCACCTAAATCAAGAAAACGCTGCTGAAGCTCTTCTATTGCTTTTCAAGTCTTCACTATCTACACCAACGTCAAACTGCCCTTTAAAAAGATGAAAACAGGAACAACCACACTCATAATAGAAAGTAGCATCCTCAAAAAAGTTCGTACACATTGTCTTCTTCAAGATCAACTAACAACCATTCATTCATACCCAGGAAGTAGCACCGCAGCACTAACGCAAAAAATCGCGCAATACAAAAGTGCACATGTCGACACTTAATGCTCAATACTGGTCTTATCAATGCGCTCAAATCCAATCCCTAAACATTCCGTTCAATGTTGCACAACATCCTCTCAGAAGTCAGTAAGAAATTCACACCTCACCACTGTAGCATCATCCAAATCAACTAAGCTGCTAGCATCAAATAAGGAAGAGAATAAGATCGAAGAAGAATTATGATTAGTAATATTATAAATTATTAGATCAGTTAGATTAATTTGTATCATGCAATAAAGAAACAATAAGTGTAAACTTTAAGAGATTAGTATCTGTTGATGACAATACTTTTGACAAAATGAGGGGGCGAAATCGCTTCCATTATTTTTAGCAACCATATTTGCAGATGATAGTTCAAATTTGAAATCGACAGATACTTTTCCGAATTTGCTATAAATAGATTCGAAATCTTGTAAGCAATTGATAAAGAACTTTATTCGGAATTCTTGTTTTGTTCTGTTAATATGGTTTGAATATTTATTACAATGTCAAGCTAAATGAGTGGTGTTTAGTAGTGGTCTGGATCCATGATCAAGATCGATTCTAGGGTCTTTGTGCCAGACCACGAAAGTGCACTGAAGTTAGGTATAGGGGTTTTTCTGTCATTTAGCTGACTAGCGATCCTTCAGTACATGTATTAAAATAAATGAATAAGAAATACGGTTGGAAGATCAAAACCTAGGTAATATATTATTACTATTTCAGATCCAAATTAGTGACTATAAAATGGCTGATAAAGTGACCAAACATGTACTAATTAATAACTGTAGGTTAGGGAGCTGCTCAATATTAAACCATTTATTAAAGCCAATATATTTTGGTAATGGCTACATGTAATGTTAATTAAGCAGCTAGTAACATCCATGAAACACTTTTACAAAATAGAGTCTAAGTCGAATTGTGTCTTGTCTTGAGTATACATTGAGCTAGGATAGGTACACATAAGTTATATCACTGAGCTGAGAGGTGGAACTCAACAGAATGGATCATCAATGGACTGGTGAAACTGGATGTGCAGATCAGTTTCGGGGAGATGCCCACTATTGATCTTTGGAGAGATTGCTGAATGGCTTTGTCACCTAAATAGTGAATAGATAAATCTAGTTACGTTATGTTAACAGAAGTAAACAAAAGCCAAACAATATCTAGTTAGTAAATCCCTACCCACAAAGATAAAACTAATGTTATATAGTAACAAAGGATAAACAGTGGTAATGCCTGGTAGAGGATGATACACCACATCTACCTCTTTGAAATCACCCCTGTCTGTGCTGATCACAATCTCTCAAAGAACTTCACAATTAAGCACTGCTATCAAATAATAAGAAGCTTTTCTCAAAGTAATCTTAGTGTCATTCCAGCCTTTGACCATTTCCTTCTTTTGCTGTGCTCTATAAATTCCACTCTTTTAGTGCATGATGGCATCCATCTGTCTGATAAAGGCCCCTCAGTCTTCATTTGGAATCTAAGGAGCTTCTTTCCCGCTCATTCAACTGTCCAAATCAATATGGTTCCTTGCATCAACCCACAAGTTCTTACGCTAAAGATTCATCTTACAACACACACCATGCTCTACTGCCAATACCTGCTGTTCATCCCAGCCTACACCATTCCCTTTTCCAATGAACAAGGTAAACTTTTGGAACATATTGTTTATATTTATATTGCTACTTAAAAATGTAAAACTATATTATATACACATGAGACAACCACACACACATGCAAACAAACTGTGTTATCAGCACTACTATTAAATATCACTAAAATTTTGTAAATCATTTCTTACTTTCATTTATGACTAATTTTTTAATCATTTAATTATCTTAGCAGGAGATTTAGAATTAAATCCTTGCAAAATTTTAGATGAATATAATCTTGAGAATTTGCAGAATCAGTCTAAAAATAATTTTAAATATATTTATCTAAAGGCCAGAAGTCTGTATTCAAATAGAAATCATTTTCTTAAAATTGCATCTCAATTCGGCCCAAATTCTATTTTTTCTATTACAGAACCTTAGTTAAACAATGATATCAATTCAAATTTGTTCAATCCAGACCTCGAAAATTTTAATGTTTTTGTAAAAAATAGAGATAGTAGAGGTGGTGGCCTCATGCTAATTGTACCAAAAGTTTTAAATCCAATATGTAAGAAAGAATTTGAATCAGATCATTCTGTTTTTGAATCATTATGGATCAAAATTAAATCACCTACAAATTCTTCTGAAAATGAATTAATTAATGTTACTAATAATCCAAATAAGAACTTTCTTCTAGAGTATATAAAGTATAAATGCAATGAAACATCTGCTACCAGGCTTTAACAAAGAGCTAATTATTCTATTAAATTATTATTTCTTGTGAGATGCAGGTAGGGATGTACCGATTTGATCTTTTACTCCTATAGGATGTATATTGCTATTAACTTGTATTAATTTCAATTAATCAAACACTGTTTAGGTATAACATCGTCACAGTTTCTTCCCGTGACTTCACTGTGGCCTCTGGCCAAATCCGATCTCCAAATCAATCCACAGCTGTGTGCCTCCATTGTTGATTGAGTTGTTCCAAGTCTCAGCTCACCGAAGTAACTTATGTGTTCACTATCCTAATGTAACATCCTCTATCAGGCATCTTTACAGTTTATCCTTTTGTTACTATATAACCTTAGCCGTAGTTGTGCGGGTAGGGATTTACTTTAATTAGATACTGCTTTAGGTTTTGTTTCTATTAACACAATGTAACTAGATTTAACTGTTCACTATTTAGGTGATGAAACCATGCAGCAATTTCTCCAATGATCGATAATAGGTATCTGCCCAAAGCTGATCTCCACATCCAGTTTCACCAATCCTTTGATGTTCCATTTGGTTGAGTTCCATGTTCAATGTGACATGTAGCCATTACTGAAATATATTGGCATTTCTAAATATATTAGTTTTGAACAACTTCCTAACTAACATTTATAATTTAATACATGTATGGTCACTTTATCAGTCATTTATAGGTCATTAATTTAGATCTAAAACAGTATTAATACATTTCCTAGGCTTTGGTCATCCAACCATTGGTTGACAATCAATTATTCTAGTACATGTAGTAAAGAAATGCTAGTCAGCTAATCGAGAGAAAACCCCTACACCTAAATTATGTGCACTTTCATGGTCTGGCACAGAGACTCTTGAATCGTTCCCTGTGATGTATCCAGACCACTACTAAACACAGCTTGATTAGCTCGACATCGTATTAAATAATCAAACCATTAATAAGATGAAATAATAAGAATTCTAAGTAAAATTCTTTATCAACTCTTACAATAGTTTTAATTGTATTTATAGTAATTTGAAGAGAAGTACCTGTCAATTCAAATTTAAACATCTGCCAAGATGGCGGCTAAAAATAATGTAAGCAACATTTGGTTGAAAATGTTTTTATCGACAGATACAATTATCTCTTTTTTGACACATGTTATTTTCTTGGTTGCAATATACAAATCAAACTGAAATAATTACACTTGATCTAATCATAATATTTTTTAATCACTTCTTTTTGATCTTAGTATCTTCTGCGACGTTTGCAGCTTATTTCTGTTTTATTTTGGATGATGCTACACGCCCCCCTCAGCTTGCATAATTTTTAGCACAGCTCGTTCTCCATGTACCAGAGTGTCTGCTTTGCGGATTATCATTTCTGCCTGTTGATCAGACCACATTGTTTTCTCGAATTCCGTCTGTTTAGTCATTTTTAGTACTGCCTCTCTTGTTATGATGTTTGCATATTTCAGGAAACGTGCCTCTTTGATGTCCTCTGCTATCAGTGTTATCTCTCTTAGCTCGTTTATTTTCTGTGAGAAGATGTCATAATATTTTTGGTATAACTGTATTCCCTTCATGCTGATCATAAGTGTCATCTGTGCATTGGCTCTGCTAATGTGTGCTAAGTCTTCTCTAATTTAATTGTCAGTGTAGAAGAACATGAAAACTTTTCTTAGGCTTCACGTATTTGCTACATCCTTATAGAAAAAGCTGATATTATTTCTAACTTCTTCTTCTGTGATTGTATTGGGGTCGTTTTTGTTTAACCTCATCATTGTAACGATTTCAACACTTTTAGTTACGTTGTAGTATCAGTATCTTTTCTCCCATATATCGGTACAGACTATATAGTTTACTCCAGAGAATAACATTATAGCTCTTGGATTTCGTTCTTCAATTTCGTGTCTCAGATATTGTAGTTGCACATGTATTGGTTTCCCATGTGTGTACATCTGGTCCAGCATTATTGTGCCTTCGATATAAACTCGTTTTTTGTTATTATTGTGTAGCAGTATCGCTTTTGATTTTTTGTAGTCATCTCTATCAACTATGGCTTTTGCTTTCCTTTCATTGTTCACGCATGACTTGTACTCATGTAAGAATGTTTTCACAACCTTAACGTCCTTTGGTAATCTCCAACATGGGAGGACTATTGGTATTGCGATAGTCTCTGGTGGTGTGCAGATGAGGAGTTTCATCTCTATTTCTCGTTCTATGTGCTGGTATCAGCCTTCTGTAGTTGACACTGTTGCTAGGCCTATGGTGGCGGGGTAATTCATCTTTGCTTCAGGAATCGTATCCCAAAATGCTTGAGTTAGTCCCCTTCGACTTAGCTTTAATCGTAATTCTTCTGTCATTTCTACTTTTGAAGTGATGCATTTGACGTCTATAGCAAGTTGGTTGTATGGTCATAAGAGTTCCTCCAGCTCTGTTCATGTGAATGCTTTGGTGAACATGAGTTTCATCATTGCTACTGTTTGTTGTTCTCTTATACACTGGAAGTTTCTTTCTTTTATGTCTTTTGACTCTTTTGTTACTTTAATTTCAACCAAGAAGCATTCATTATCTGTATCTATCCACTTGATGGTCTTAGCTGGGCTGATTTCTCCCCACTTTTCTATGTTGATTCTATCAATCATTTGTTGTGTCTTGGGGGATAGTAGTAATCTGGACGAAGTTAATAGTTGTTCCTCCTCTAGTATTTCTGCTTGGGACTTCATAACCATTTCACATACTTCTACTAGTTCTGTGATGCCTCCTCCTTTCATCATTTTGGCACTTCAAAAGATCTTAGTGAATGTGCACCGCGGACTATCTTTTTAATATCGTCTCATTTCATAGTCTAGTATGTTCTGCACGTTTTTCTGTGTTATTATGTTTCGAATTTCTGCTGTGCTTGCAAGCTTCCTTTTGATAATTTTTCTCGTTGTGAGCCATGGCTGGTTTTGGAGCTGTCTCATCCATGTTTCAGATGTTGCTCCCCACATGTATTTTCTCATTGGCTTGTCAAATATTGTTATTTCCCCGTCTTGTTTGTGATGCTTACTGATGACATTTTTCCCAACGGATTTTCTTGCATGATTATTCTGCTTAGTGTTTTTTCCATTGCTTGCACTGGTTTTTCTGTTCTATTTGGTGACTCCATTTTTCCAGTGTGGCCTTTTAATAACCAGTTCTTTGTTTGTGTGTTAATCAGGGATATTGCAATTTCATATTTCTTTGATTTCGTTAACTTGTGGCGGGTTTGTCGCGAGATCGGAAGTTTTAGTTCCACATCTTCTGTTGTAAATATGGCTAATATCCATGCCGTAGTTCTGTAACGTATTTCTGGCGCATTCTTTTCTTCAAATACTAATTGTTTGAAGTCTTTTTTCGTGTTTAATTTGTAGGCTCAGTTTACTTCTGTTAGCGCCATTTTGATTGATTTGTGAAACTTTCTGGATGGTGCATCAATTCTTATCTTTGGCCAGCCTTCTTCTACTTTTTGTTGTAACTTCATATTTTTCCAAATCGTTTGAATTTGTTGTAGGTGTTCCTGATGTTGCGTGAGGCTGCACTTTATAAAAAGTGTGTTTGCTTTCTCGATTCCTTCCATATCTGTTGTCAGCTCTATGGTTTTCGTTTGTCTGTAAAGATCGATTTGTGCCCAATAGTCTAATTGTAAATCCAGGCATATCAGCTCTGGGATCATTGTATTCTTGTCTGACTTCTCCCATGGGAAGATGTTTTCGCCTAGCTGACATGCATTTTCTAGGTGGTCAGGATTCTCTTCTTTTGTAGTAATTGTTATTAGTACCACTCTGATGTTTTGTACTCTTGCCATCCTCATTGTATCACCCACTTTCTTTTCTAACGCTTTTGTATATTCTTTCTGTTTTAGAATTTGTATAATTGTGAGGTTGTCTGCATCCATATTGATCTCCGGTATCTCTGCAATTTTGTCTTTATATGCCATTATTGCTTGGGCTGTTTCTAGTGTAAACGCATCATCAAATACGACGTGCACCATACTGCGCATGTATGGTCTCTCTAGTGTTTCATTCATTTCCTGTGGGTAACTGATAATAATGTTGACTTTCGGCCTATTATTGTCATCAAGCACAATTGGTAAGAATTTTCCTTCAACCTTCATGACTTTTCATATATGGATCTTGGTTTCTGGCGACAATTTTGCAAATGCATTGTAGCGCATCTTCAAAGTTCCCATAAAATACGGATGTAATGTTTCCCCATCTATTTTTGACATTCGTTTTTCTCTTTCTTTAGATCTAACTGTTCTTTCTGATGTTGTATCTGAGGAGGCATGTAGCTGAGTCATCCTTAATGGTAGTCTACTGGTGCTCAGTTCACAGTCTGAAGGCTGTGAATCTGTGCTGATATTTTCTACTGCTTCGCCCTTGAATCAGCTCGCAGTTACTCATATTAGCACTTGACCAGCTGTGGTTCCAGATGAGATAACGTCAGCCTTGAATCGCTTTCATATCTCCATGGTTCTTCCACCACTTACACCTTCCTCTGGATCTCCACGTGTCTCACCACCCTTGAATCAGCATAGTGGACTGTGGGAAGGAAAGTTGTGCTGTGCACCAGTTTTCTGCATGCCCTTGAATCAGCGGTGCAGATCCCTGGTGGGAGAGGCTTTTTGTCTGTTTTTCTCTCTGCCCTTGAATCAGCCTTGAGGACTACTAAGACGCTGTCTCACTCTACATCTTCTATTCATTGGCTCTTCGTTCTCATCCCTTCTGCCTTTGATTTGACTTCCGGTTTGAGAACTTCTTCGTATCCTCCTCCTTCTGTTTGTTGTTGAGAGTCCCTCTGTCTGCTGGGCTCTGCGCACTCTCTTCTTCATTGGTGGGTGCATCATTTCCTTCTATTTTCCTAAATGCAGTTAGTAAATTTATATCCCATGTCTCAGGGTCATATATAGGTTTATTTNCTCAATATCCATTCTGTTAGAACTAACTCAGCTGTAGTTTCTGCTGTGGTATTCCACATCAGGACCATCCTTGCGTATTTGGTGAAGTTGTCCACCATAACTAGTAGGTACTGATAGCCTTCAGAATCTTTTGATAGCATTTCGAGATCTATGTGAACTATCTCATTGGGTTGCATTGTGATGATTTTTTCCAGTGGAGCTTGTTGTGTGGGGAAATGCTGTTTATTGTTTAGGAGGCATGTGTTGCATTTGTTAATGATGTCTTCCACGACTTTCCTGACAGCTGTTGTTATGAAACGAGCATTAAATGTTTTCTCTGTCTGTGTTATTCCTAAATGGCCCTTCTCGTGGATCTTA
>CABFPE010000308.1:910500-924826 GCA_900660155.1 Hofstenia miamia
CACTTAAGTTACTGTTAGGAGTTTTTCAATTCTTGCCTAGTCTGACTATCGATCAATACATGTATGAAAATAATCAGTGCTTGAAACGACTGGATAGTCGACACTTAGGGATATTTATATATTCTTAAATGTAGGAGACTCGACTATAATTGACCAGATAAATGACTTTACATGTAGTATTAGTAAATGTAGGTATAGGGAACTGCAATCTTATTACATAAACAATTAAGCCGATAGTTTTATGGTAATGGCTATATTTAATATTACGTATATGCAGTTAGTGTCAACGCCCGGTTGCTTTATTAAATCAAAACAACAAACACTCTACAAAGATTGAGCTTAAGTCAGTTACAACTTTACTTGAGTGCACGCACTAAGCTAACGTAAGGTACACATAATTAATTCCAGTTGAGCTGAGATGGTGCCGTGGACTCAACCATCGTTGTATAAGAAGAGGAGCTGTGTTGTGGAGATCAGCTTCAGGCAGTGGCCCATGGAAGAACTGAAGAGGAAACATCATACCGCTCTGTCACCTAAACAGTGATAGTTAATACTCAATTATTTGATTAACGTAACTAGTTAATAATAGAGGATGGTCTGATGGTTCAACAATTTGGTAACACCTCACCAGTTATTTACCAAGCACTCATTATCAGTAATCAGACACGGCGTAATAAGCTAGGTGGAGGATGTTACACTAGTTCAACTGATTTGTGGAATTTTCTTGATGGCGCCTTGATCTTTATTTCCAGCCAACTCTCCTCCTTTTTCTGTTGTAGTTTCATGTTTTTCCATATTTTCTGTATTTGTTGTAGGTGTTCTTGCCTCTGTGTTAGGCTGCATTTTATGAATAGTGTGTTGGCTTTTTCCCACACCATAATTATCCACCATCAATTCTATCATTTTGGTTTGTTTATATAGGTCAATCACAATGCATGGATCCACCATTATCCTGTAAATTTGTGCCTAGGAATCTATCTGTATATCAAATCTGATCAGTTCTGAGGTTGTTGTATCTGTTAGTGTTTTTTCACAAAGAAATATGTTTTCTGTTTGCACACATTTGCCCAATAGATGTTTTGGAATATCATTGATTGTTCATCTTGTGATTATCACCACTCTTACCTTTTGTACTTTTGCCATTCATTTTGTCTGATCTATTTTCTTCTCCAGATTCTTATTATATTCTTTTTCTTCTAAAACATGTATGATTGTCAAGTTTTCTTTACCCATATTTATCTCCAGAATTTCTGCTATTTGATCCTTGTAGGCCATTATGGCTTGTTTCAATTCCTGCATGAAGTCTTTGTTGAATATGATGTGTACTGTGCTCCAAATGTAAGGTCTTTCTAGTGTCTTGTTCATGTCTTGTGGATAACTTATTATCACATTTACCTTTGGTCTGTTGTTGGCATCTAGTACAATCAGTAAGTTTCTTCCTTCAGTTTTTGCAACTTTTCTTTTATGTGATTTTGTCTCTGGTGATAATTTTTCAAATTCTTTATATTGCATCTTCATGGTCCCAATGAAATATGGGTGTAGTGTTTCTCCATGAATTTTAGACATTTGTTTCTCTCTCTCTAGATCATACAGTTCTCTCTGAGGTAGTGTTCAAGGAGGCATGTAGCTGTGTCATCTGTAAAGGTAGTCTGCTGTTGCTCAGTTCACATTCCATGGGCTGTGAATCTGTGCTAATAGTTTCTACTGATTCACCCTTGAATTAGTTCACATTTACTCCCATTGGCACTTGAACAGTTACAGCTCCTGTGGGGATAGCATCAGCCTTGAATCACTTTCACAACTCCACAGTTCTTCCACCACTTACACCTTCCCCTGGAACTCAAAGTGTCTCACTACTGTAGCATCATCCAAAATAATCAGAAATAAGCTGCAAACTTCACAGAAGAGAGTAAGATCAAAAAGGAGTTGATTAAAAAATATTGTAATCAAATCAGTTGCTATTATTTCAGATTAATTTGTAAAGTGCAACCAAGAATAATATATTTGTCAAAAAAGAGATATTTTTATCTGTTGATAAAAATACTTTTGACTAAACGACGCTTACATTATTTTATAGCTGCCATATTGGCAGAAGTTTAAATTTGAATCAACAGGTACTTCTTTTGGAATTACTATAAATACATTTAAACTTATTGTAAGAATTTGATAAAGAATTTTACTTAGAATTCTTATTTTTCATCTTATTAATGGTTTGATTATTTAATACAATGTTGAGCAATCAAGCAGTGCTTAGTAGTGGTCTGTATACATCACAGGGAACAATTCTAGGGTCCCTGTGCCAGATCATGAAAGTGCACTTATGTTAGGTGTAGGGGTTTTCTCTTGAATAGCTGACTAGCATTTCCTTTCTACATGTATCAGATAACTAACTGTCAACAAATGGTTGGATAACCAAACCCTAGGAATTATCTTAATATTATTTTAGATCTAAATTTATGAACTATAATCAACCGATAAAATGACTGTACATGTAGTAAGTTATAAAGGTAGGTTAGGAAGTTGTTCAAATAGAATTTACTTAAATAAGCCAATATATTTCAGTAATGGCTACATGTAGTATTTAACAAACAACTAGTAACAGTTCAGTTTGCAAATAGATATAACACTTTCACACAATAGAGTTTAAGTCGAGTTGTGTCATGTCTTGAGTAAGCACTGAGCTAACGCAGGGTACACATAAGCTATCTTGATTGAGCTGAGAAGTGGCACTCAAGCATTGAATGGAATGGTGAAATTGGATGTGGAGATCTGCTTCAGGCAGATGCCCACTAGAAGATCATTATGGAGGTTACCGCCTGGCTTCATCACCTAAAAAGTGATCAGTTAACTCAAGGTTACAAAGGAAAACAGAAGAAACTAGTCAAGCAGTAACAACAAGTAAATCCCTACCTGCAATAACACAGCTAATGTTATAAAGTAACAGTAGATAAACAGTGATAATGCCTGGTAGAGGATATTACACACTTTTCTTATATGTGATTTTGTCTCTGGTGATAATTTTTCAAATTCATTATATTGCATTTCATGGTCCCAATGAAATATGGGTGTAGTGTTTCTCCATGAATTTTAGACATTTGTTTCTCTCTCTCTTTAGATCATACAGTTCTCTCTGAGGTAATGTTCAAGGAGGNCAATTCCTGCATGAAGTCTTTGTTGAATATGATGTGTACTGTGCTCCAAATGTAAGGTCTTTCTAGTGTCTTGTTCATGTCTTGTGGATAACTTATTATCACATTTACCTTTGGTCTGTTGTTGGCATCTAGTACAATCAGTAAGTTTCTTCCTTCAGTTTTTGCAACTTTTCTTTTATGTGATTTTGTCTCTGGTGATAATTTTTCAAATTCTTTATATTGCATCTTCATGGTCCCAATGAAATATGGGTGTAGTGTTTCTCCATGAATTTTAGACATTTGTTTCTCTCTCTCTTTAGATCATACAGTTCTCTCTGAGGTAGTGTTCAAGGAGGCATGTAGCTGTGTCATCTGTAAAGGTAGTCTGCTGTTGCTCAGTTCACATTCCATGGGCTGTGAATCTGTGCTAATAGTTTCTACTGATTCACCCTTGAATTAGTTCACATTTACTCCCATTGGCACTTGAACAGTTAC
Source organism: Hofstenia miamia (assembly GCA_900660155.1). Lineage (NCBI taxonomy): Eukaryota > Metazoa > Xenacoelomorpha > Acoela > Hofsteniidae > Hofstenia > Hofstenia miamia. Next base: position 914,127 of record CABFPE010000308.1, read on the forward strand.
AGCTCCTGTGGGGATAGCATCAGCCTTGAATCACTTTCACAACTCCACAGTTCTTCCACCACTTACACCTTCCCCTGTAACTCAAAGTGTCTCACTGCCCTTGAATCAGCATAGTGGACTCTCAGAAGGAAAGTTGTGCTGCTGTGCGCAAGTTTTCTGTGTGCCCTTGAATTGGCTGTGCAGATCCCTGTTAGGCAGGCTTATTGTTCTTTGGTCTCCCTGCCATTGAATCAGCCTTAGGGACTACTAGGACGCCTTCTCACTCTACATCATCTGTTCATCACTCTTTGTTCTTGTCCCTTCTGCCCTGGAATTGACATCTTGTTTGAGAACTTCTGTGAACTCTCCTTCTCCTGTTCATTGTTGAGAGTTCCTCTAGTTGTTGATTTCTGCACATCATTTTCTTATAGATTCCTAAATTCAGTTAGTAAATTTAAGTACCATATCTCAGGGTCATTTATATGTTTATTTCTTGCTGTACTTTGGGGCAGCTCTCTCTCTCTCTCTTGTGTTTTCATCTCTGATATCTGCTGTGAATTGCTCATTGAATCTGTCTTCATGTAGACTATCTAAATCATACATATTGTATATAATTTTGTTGCTGTTAATTCACCATATTTTGAACTCAGCATTCTTGTCTATCTTTGTCTCTTCAATATTGCCATTGCTCTGCAAGTTTTGAAAATGTAATACTCTATGATTGTCTAGCATGTATTTGTTGTTTGGTAGTGTCTGTGTTATTGTGTGAGGGCCAGACCATACTGTTTTTAGTTTCCAGACTTGGTTTGTGTCTGTGAGTTTCATCAGTTTGAATGTGTATACTTTTTCTCCTACCTTATATGAGTGCCTGTAAATTTTTTTTATTATAATTGCATTGTTGTCTCACTGCTGATTTCTTTATGTATTTGTTGTCCAAACTTTTCTGTAGTGTGTATATTGCATTGATATAAGAGTTGTTGCCTCTCTTGCAAACATTGACTTAAATGGTGTGACTTCTGTTGTTGCATTTACTGACTAGTTATAATAGTATTTAACCATCTTGATGACTTCTCTCCATTTATTTCAACCTATCCTTGATGTTGCTACTCTAATTAATTTGATCAGTGTTCAATTGAGTTGCTCCAATGCTCCATTTGCCTGTGGGTGGTACACTGTTGTTCATTTGCGTGCTATTTCTAGGTGCTTTGCCATCTCTTGAAAGAGTCTGCTCGCAAATTGAGGGCCCTTGTCTGTTATTATTGTTTCTATCAGCCCAAGTCATAGAATCCATTCCTTCAATGCTAATTCTGCTGTGGTTTCTGCTGTCTTATTCTTCATTGGGATCATCCTTGCATATTTCATGAAATTGTCCACCTTTACCAGTAGATATTGATAGCCTTCAGCATCCCTTAAAAGCATTTCCAGATCTATGTGTGCTATCTCATTTTGTTGTTGCAATGATTTTCTCCAGTGGTGCACTTTGTGTTGGAAAATGTTGTTTATTGTGTAATAGGCATGTTGTACACCTTATTGATTATGTCCTCTTGACTTTCCTCACAGCTTGTTGTTATGAATCTTCTTTGAAGGTTTTTTCTGTTTGTGTGATTCCCAAGTGGCCTTTCTCATGTATCTTTTTTATCAGTTCCCTCTTAAATTAGTCTGGTAGTACGTTTCTGTTGTTACTGGCTTCAACATATAATAGACCATTTTTGTTTATCTCCCACTTGTAATGCTTATAATATCCTGCTGTTAATTTCAATAGTGTTGTTTAGGGGTTCTCTTATCTTTTTGATTATTTCACTGAGGATTATGTCATCTCTCTGTTTGTCCACTATTTCTTGTTCAGATATTTCCTCCCTCATCAGTATTGGTAGGATAGCCTGGCCTTTTTTGTCAACATTTATTTCTGACAGTCCCACATATTCAGTATGTGGCAAGAATTGAAACTGTTTTTCTCTCCATCCAGTTTTCCTGCATCTCTCTGATACTCTGGTAGTGGCGTCCAACAATCTGCATTGTTATGTAGGGTGCCTTTCCCATGCTCAATTGAGAATGTAAATTCATTCAAATATTCAATCCATCATGACACTTTTCCAGACTTGTCTCCAGAAAACGTTTTTAACCATGCCAGTCCACTGTTGTCTGTGCTCACTCTGGATTCTTTGCTGATCAGGAAATGTTGGAATTTCTTGATGCTCTCAATCAATACTAGCATTTCCACTTTGGTTGATCCATTAATTTGGGATGTATCTCTGGAAAGTTGCTGCTGCATTACATAGTCCAAACACCATATATATCCATTTGTATAGCCTGTATGGTGTTATAAATGCTGTATTTTCAATATCATCTTCTTTGATTTTTACCTGCCAGTAGGCCTTGCATAAATCTAGTGTATTAAAATATTTATGCTTGCTTGCTTCATAGAGCATGTCCTCTATCCATGATAGGGGGTATGAATCTTTCCTCATTATTTTGTTCAATTTACAAAAGTCTATGCATAGGTGATATTTATCCCCCTGCTTCACAAATACAGTTGGTGCTGCATATGGGCTTTTGCTTGGGCAGATGATCTTGTTGTCAATCAGTTCTTCTAATATACAGTTGTATTCGTCTTTCATCTGTTCTGGTACTCTTCTGACTGGCAGCTTAATAGGTTTATACATTGTCATGACTATTCTGTGTTTTTCACCTACTACTTGCCCCATGCTTATTTCTCTGTAATTGAATATACATTTGTGTTTTTCCACAATTTTCTTAGTTCCATGATTTCCTGTTCCTCCAGGTGTGGGTAGTCCTCATTCCTTATCTCTGCTGTTCTGTATATATCTTCTTCTTCTGCTTTCATCCCTATGCCTTTGAGTCAGCCTTTGGGAGTACTCATGACTTTGATGGTGTTTGCCCAATTGCCCTTGAGTCAGCCATGTGGAGCACTATTTGCTTTCATTTGCTTGTCCATGCAAATTACTTGCTCCCTCATCATCTCCTATTGCCTTCCAAATAAGTCTAATGTTGGATTTGATGTACTTTCCATATATCCATACTTGAAATTTCTTTAGATTAACATTTTGATTCATTGTGTTGAGGACTGGTATTCTTCCTTTTCCATGCTTCACTGTACAAATGCTAGTCTGCATTGATACCCTTTTGGTGTTAATGCCTTTATTATAATGTAGCATTATGTCAGCTGATATTGCATCTTCTGTCTCTATCATGTGCATCTTCCATTGATGTGGCTGTAGATGAATGTCTTCCTGCAATTTAAATGTAATCATTTTATGTTTCACTTGTTCTTCTTTGATTTCCATTTCTTCCTCTCACACTTTTATAGTTCTGTTCACGTAGTTGATGACACACCCATTTTTTGTCAAAAAGTTGTCACCTAGAATGACCTTGTATGGCAACAGATTATTATGGGTGTCCACCACCACCAATGACTGTTCAAATGTTGTATTAGCAATTCTTATCTGTACTGCATTTATCATTCCTTTTGTGTTGATATATTCTCCTGATGCTTTAATTAATCTTTTATTGCAACTATTCAAATCTTCACATTTAAACCCTAGCTTTGTCACACATTTGACTGTGAGTATCTATGTTGCTTCTCCAGTGTCAATTGTTGCCTTTGTCATTACTCCATTGATTGCTATTGTTATCATATTTATTGTATCAAGATTTGTCAGGATCATTATCAATGCACAGTTTTTATGAGTTGGTGCTCTAATTAGTTTTCTGACTCCTTGTCAGTTGGCAATGTTTCATCCATTTCATCTTCTGATTGCAGTACATCTTCATCATCATAATATGCTTCCTTATCTCCAATTACATTTATCTGTTTAGTGCATTCAGGTTTTTTATGACTCTTCTGCCTGCAGCCATAGCACTTCACAGCCTTTCCATCTTTCCCTTTGACTTTTATAATTTTTTCTGGTTTTGTGTCATTGTAAGTTTTGCTTGGAGGACGTGGTTTGGGATTGTTTCTCCAGGTTAGTGTCTCTCTGTGCCATTTTGCTTTTTCATATCTTCATGCATTATTTTTTATCATTGCTTATATATCAACTGCCTTTCAGATCATCCTTTCTAATGTATTGTCTATGTCACACTTTATTTCAAACTGTGTTTTGATGCTCTCTAGCATTTCTTTGCAAATATGTGAGAACAAATCATATTTTGAATATCTTATTTCCCTTGAGCTCAGCCTTAATAGACGTTCAACTTGTTGGATGTAGTTTTGAATGTCATCAGTTTTTTCCATTTTGTTGTGTTCAGGATTATTTGATATTGGTTTTTAAAACTCTCATTTTCATAATAATTTATGAAATCTCTGATAAGTAATTCATAGTTCCTCTTCATTTCCATGTCCAACAGCAGGTAATGTTGAGAAGCTGTGCCTGTCAAGAATAGTGGGAGTCTTGCTGCTGCTGCTTGCTGGCTTACTTTTCTTTCTGACATTGTTATCTCAAACATCTGTAACCATTCAACAAATGTTGGGCTGTTGCCATCTAACCCCCAATTGAACTTGGGTAGTGTCACTTTAACAGGTATTGTGTTATGGGTTGTCAGTTGCAGTAAGATTGAATTTTCGTACTTGGGTCTTTTATGATTCTTTATTGTGTCTTCCTCTTGTAGTTGTGTAGTTACTCCTTTGTAATTTCATTTATGATTTTCTGTTTCTCAGAATCTTCATCTTCATCCAATTCTTTGTATGTTATTCTTTTGTTGGCCTGCATGTGTGGTGTTTGCAGTTTGCTTTCATTTTTTAAATGAAATTCCATTTTGTGGGTGCATATGTTCCTTTGGTTTTCTTCTTTTGTTAACTGTAGCAATCTTAGTTGTCCTTTAGTTGCTCCTGTTCTCCTGCTTGTAAATCATTGTCCTCTATTAACTGTCTGGTTGTTCCTTCCAGTTGCTGATTTTTTTCCTGCCATTGTTTATTCTGTTCTAAGAATCTTTTGTTGGACTCAGATAATTGGTGTGTGAGGATTTTGATCTTGTTTTGGAATAGTTCACTTTGCTTATTTCCATATTTAGCTTGATTTCACTCAAGATGGTTTTGTTTTGCCATCCAATCTGCTTGAATTTGTTTGTTAATTGCTTGATTTTGTTCTTCAAAAGTGCTTTGTTTTCTTGTTTCTTCTTAACATGTTGATTATCCCTTGAGGGTTCGTGTCTGGGGGTAAATGTAGGGACTGTAGTTCCGTATCAGTGGATGAATTTTCACTGGAGTATGATGATGTTGCTCTATGGTTTACTGCCCTGGGTGGTGTTTTCTTTGCACTGCCTTTTTTTCCTTTTGTCATATTTTTCTTTGGTTGGTAGTGGTTCTCCTTCTTGATCACTCTTTGTTGACTAGTTTGTTTTCATGTAGTTGTCCTGTTGCTTAACTTCCACTCTCACTTATAGATCTTGTCACATTGTGCAGATTGTTCCACTGAATGTTTCTCTAGTAAAAGAACTTCTTTTCCAGGTTGTTGTTATTGGCTGTCACAGTCTCCATGTAACATCCAATACCAGGCATTATTACTGTTTATCCTTTGTTACTTTATAACATTGGTTGTATCTTAGCAGGTAGGGATTTACTAACTAGACAGTGTTTAGCATTTATTTATTTCTGTTAACATAATGTGACTAGATTTAACTCTTCCCTATTTAGGTGACTAAGCCATACAGGAATCTCTCCAAAGATTAAAAGTGGGCAACTGCCCAAAGCTGATCTCCACATCCAGTTTCACCAGTCCACTGATAATCCACTTGGTTGAGTTCCACCTCTCAGCTCAATGATATAACTTATGTGTACCCTATCCTAGCTCAGTGTATACTCAAGGCAAGACACAATTCAACTTAAACTCTATTTTGTAAAAGTGTTTCATGAATGTGCAACTGTAAATATATTGGCTTTAATAATTAGTCTAATATTGAGCAGCTTCCTAACCTACATTTATTAATTAGTACATGCTCAGTCACTTTATCAGTCACTTTATAGTCACTAATTTGTATCTGAAATAGTATAAATATATTACTTAGGTTTTGGTCATCCAACCATATTTTGAATTGATTTATTATATTACATGTACTGAATGATTGCTAGTCAACTAAACGAGAGAAAACTCCTATACCTAACCTAAGGGCACTTTCATGGTCTTGCACAAATACCCTAGAATCGATCTCAATGATGGATCCAGACCACTACTAAACACCACAGGTTTAGCTTGACATTGTAATAAATAATCAAACCGTATTAACAAAACAAAATAAGAATTCCAAATAAAATTCTTTATCAATTGCTTACAAGGTTTTGTATCTTTTTATAGTAAATTCAGAAAAGTACCTGTTGATTTCAAATTTGAACTTTCATCTGCCAATTATTTTTTCCTTGCGAATCCTATCTTTGATGCACAATCATCTGTTATAATTGATATCACTGCTCCCATATCTATTGTTGCTTTGACCATAACTCCATTGATTACAACTGTTATTTTATTTGTTTTGATTAGGTCTGTGATTATTAGAATGGGTGCTCGTTTTTTCGGAGACAGCACTCCCTTCAGTTTAAATGTTCAATGCCTGTGTTTTCAATTTCTTCATTTTCCTCTTGATAATCATCCTCTAATAAATCCTCCTCTTCAAAGTATGCTTCCTCTTCTTTGATTAGATTTATCTGTCTTTTACAATATCTTTTTGTGTGGCCCTTATTTCCACACATTTGGCATTTCTAGTCTTTTCTTTTTATCTTCATTATCGTCCCATTCTTTAGTTTTATTTTAATAATTTCTTCTCCTGATCTTTTCGATAATTCTTTGCCTATAGGTTTATTGGCATTTTTTGCTGTGGTTTGTTGATATGGGTTTTATTATCATCAATCTTTTGTTAATTCTTGCATTATTTTTCATTGTTGCCTGTATTGCTAATCCTTTTCTGATCATTCTGTCTAGTGAATCCTTGGCGTCACAATTTATCTCAAATTGTTGTCATATTGCTTCAAGTAACCCTTTGCAAATGTGTGAAAATAGGTCATATCTTGAAAATGTTTGTTCCCTCGAACTCAGTTTTGATAACCTTTCAACTTGAGACATGTAATTTCTCAGATCATCTCTCCTGTTCATTTTCATTCCATTTAACAACATTCTATATTGACTTTTAAAACTCTCATCATTATAATGTTGTTGATATTCCCTGATTAATTTTTTATATTTCATTTTCATTTGTGTATCCAATACTAATTAGTGTTGATATGCTGCTCCACCTAAATAGAGGGGAAATCTTGCTGCTGCTGCACTTTGGGTTACTCATCTTGAATATTTGCAGCCATTCATTAAATGTTGGTGAGTACGTATCCACTCTTCCTGTAAATTTAGGAAGAATCACTTTGCATCTTCTTCTTCTGATAATATAGTATCATCAAAAGTAGGTCTTGTCTCTACTGTTTTCATGCAATTTTCCTTTACTTCTTTTGTTATGTTGGTCACTAATTTTTCCATAAATTCCTCTTCAGTTTCACACTGTTTATATATTTCTATTGGCGTCTCTCTAATAGGTATTGCTTTATTTAGCTCCTCTGATTTTTCTGCTATTATCGTTTCTATCACTTTAGCATTTCTTTCTTCCTTATTTTCCTTTTCTTCATTGGTTAATACCATTAATCTAATTTCATCTTTCAGATTATTGATTTCAATTTGTTTTGTGATATTTTCTTCTCTGAGGTTTACATTTTCGTCATGCATTTGGCTCATAAGTTGCTGTAACTTTTCCCTTTGTGCTTTGATTCCCTTTTTGGCCTCTGTTAATTTTTCAATTTGCTTTTGGAACAATTTCATTGTTCCATTTGTCTGGTACTCGTGTCCTGTATTATTTCTTCAATGTGTCTTTCTTTTTCAGCATTTGCTACCTCCACTTCGAAAATTCTCTGTGTTAATTTTTCTATCCACATCATCAACTCTCTTCATTCTCTATTATTGTTCTCAATTATGTTAGTGAGCTCAGCTATAATAAATTCTGTATTCCCTTGTGCTGGCTGTAGCACTTATTCTGTTGGAGACGTTTTGCTTTCAGGAGACATTGTGACATCTTGTATTTCTGGGGTTTTTTGATTTTGAGGCGTTTTCTGCGTCTTAGCTCTAGTTTTTAGTTTTTTTTATTTGTCATTTGTAGCTTTGAGTAATCCTTTGGTGGTTCCCTTTAAACCACATTATACCTCGTACAACCCCAGAGATTTGGATAAGGTTTACACAAAATAGTGCATTATGCGACATATTAGCAATACATGTGATAAAAATGCATTGCATGCATGAATCATTGCATTAAAAGCTCACAATTGTGCAAATTGGTAAATACATTCACATGAAATATCACAAAAATTTTGTTTTATGCATTCAACACCATAATTTAGAAAGTTTTTAAAGTTACTATTATAGCAGTTAGGGTCAAATGCACCCCAAAATGTCAGAATTTATGAATAGTAACACACAAATAATTATATTCAAAAATGATAATTTATTTATAGTATTAACTTAAAAGGTCATGAAGTTTTCCAGAATAATTTGAACGGCACTCATTTTTAAATCAAGTAAAGCAAAACTTGAGTAAGTGCTGTTATTTAAGTAAGATCGTGTGCTTTCTGTAAAACCTAGCAAATCATCCATATTGATATAAGTTCATGATTTTATAATTATTTATGCAGAGACTTATTTGTTTGGATGCTTTCGAAGTGGGATTTTTTACTGAAATGGGTCAGTGCTTATCACTTTGAGTTGGATCACCCTTTTTGAATAGAGGTGGTATATCAGCCATTTTAAGTATATTTTGGAATTTGTTAGTAGGAATTGCAAAATTGAACGCGAACAATATATATTCCGCAAACTTATCTATATATTCCTTTATTGTGAAAATTTAGTTACCATAACTTCCACTAGACGTGCTAGTATCTAGTGTGTAGACAGTCTATAATAATTCATATATGTTAATGTAATTAAACGAGAACATTGGCTTTAGAAAATCTATTTTCATCTCAAACAGCATTAATTCAACTTTGACCGTACCTAAGTCTTTGAAAATTTCTTTATTGCTTTTAAACAACTTATTTCTATGGTTGATCACGTTTATATAACACTTTTATTTTTCTAAGTATTTTCTATTGAAGGACTTCTTATACTTAGCCTCATATAGCTTTTCACAGAAATACTTTTAACGTTTATTTTTAAGTAATTGATTTTCAGCTAAATACTTAGTTTTAATTTCCTTATAATACATTATGTTTTTCAGAGTTTCATTATCTAAAACATTTTTCCAAGCATTCCATTTTTCTCTTCTAACAAGATATGTTGTATGCTTGACATATTTTTATGTCAAAAATTATCTATACCTAAGTAGAGCAGCTTATCTAAACATTTGCTTTAGTGTGTAAATGTAACTACATACAATATTTTCCAATTTCAATGAACTTTTTGTTATCATAATTTCTGGAACATCATACATACACGTTTTTCTTCTGGTGAGTTGCTTGATAAAAATAATCAATTAGAGCTTCATCACAAATACAATTATCATGACATAACGCGTTATTTGCTGAGTAGTTTATTTTGAAATCTCCAAGTAAAAATATATTTTTACCAGAATGCATAGCGTTTTGAAGTTAAAGGACCTTAAAATCAATGAATGCTTTTTTAGGTGAGTATATGTGAAATTAGTTAAACATGATAAACTACAGTTTCGGTTCATTACCTGAAACCAAACAGATTCCAACTTTATATGGGTGACTTCAAAGTCTTCCCTCCTGATGGCATGCATAAATTTAGAAACTAGTAACATTAAGCCTCCTCATTTATTTTTTTTGATTTCTTCAGAAACTTATACATTTACGGTTATTAAAATTGAAGAGTTCACTGTGGGTTTTCAACTAAGTCACAGTAAATGCAAAAATAGTGTTTTCAGTAAGGTTATCAATACATTTTTTTACATTATTCCTGTTTGTGGGCAAGTTTATTAAATTTAAGTTATCAAACTTATGTGAATGTAACATCCTCCACCTGGCCTATTTGCACCGTGTATCACTACTGATGATTATCACTCAATAAATTGCGGGTGAGGAGTTACTAGATCATCGAACTGCCAAACTTTTCCTTTCTTGTTAACTAGTTAGGTTAATCGAATAATAATTATCACTGTTTAGGTGATGGAGCCGTGTGACGTTTTCCTCTTCAATTCTTCTCGGGGCCTCTGCCCGAAGCCGATCACCACAGCACAGTTCCTCTTCTTTGTGAATGATGATTGCATCCACTGTCTCAGCTCAATTGGAACTAATTATGTGAACCTTACTTTAGCTCAGTGTGTGCACTCACGTTAAGTTGTAACTGACTTAAACTCAATGTTGTAAAGTGTTTGTTGATTTGATTAAATAAAGCAACCAGGCATTGACACTAACTGCATTTAAACAATATTAAAGTAGCCATTACCGTAAAATTACTGGCTTCGTGATTTAATTAATAATATTGCAGTTCCCTATACTTACATTTAATAATGATACATGTAGGGTCATTTATTCGGTCGATTATAGTCGAGTCTCCTACTATTAAGAATAGATATATATGCTTAGGGTTCGACTATCCAGTCGTTTCAGGCTTTTATTATTTTGTACATGTATAGATCGATAGTCAGACTAAGCAAGAATCGAAAAACTCCTAACCGTAACATAAGTGCAGTTTCATGACTGGCACAAGGACCCTTCGAAT
>CABFPE010000308.1:925049-935212 GCA_900660155.1 Hofstenia miamia
ACACAACTTGCTTAGCTGAACATGTTATTAAATAATCAAACCAGATAATGAAGAAATGTAAATAAAATAAACTCCGAAGAATTTATTGTTCATCAACTTTTTAATCAAATTCAAAGCTATTTATTTAAAATCTTAGAAGTACCTGCCGATTTTGAATTTCAAATAATTCGTCTGCCAATATGGCTGTTCATTCGTAAGCGTTATTTCGCTCGTTTCACTTTGTCAAATTTTTACTTAATCAGCTAACCTGTTTTTCTTAATTTGCACAATATTGTAGCTTAGTTGCATCTTACAAAAATGAATAGAATCATTAACTAATTTTTACAACTATTTTTAGTTACTATAATCGTTCGATGTTATTCCTGCAGCTATTCGTTTTGGGATGATGCTACATGAATCTTACATAAGATTTCATTCAAGAACATAAATTATTAATAAAATAGTGAAAAAATAACAATGAACTTGAATTATGTTTGAAACTTTATTGAAATTTTTTGTCTAATAGCAGAAAAAAAAATTACGGGCTGAAAATTTTTTTTTTGAAAAAAACTGAAACTCATTCATAGGAAATTAGACACTTATTTGAAATGCACAATGTAAAAGTTTTTTGATAAAATGATTTATTCTAGCTTTCCATCAAAAACGTGCTTGATACTATACAAAATTGGAAGGTGCGGAAGGTGGATACAAATCCCATAGTACCTAGAGCCCGTATTTGAATACATATATATATATATATATATATATATATCTTTCACTAAATGTTTTTTAAAAACCTCATCGTGGCAGCGTTTCTAAACATAAACCTTTGAAATTTTCAGGGTTGTATCTCTATAATTTACCTACCCTCGTGATAAATATATTTAATGGCCAAAATAGGTTTTTTTGGGGAAAAAGTGTGATTCCAGCTAAATGCCTTAAGACTTTCAGACCATCTCCCGCCAAATGTAAGGTTTTTCTATATATAGCATTCACTATTGTGTAAAAATATGTGAGTTCTAACGTGAGTTAATTTTTTGTGTATAGGCCTACATTTTAATGGAATGACGCATAATGTTTATGGTCAATTAAATTATATTCTAGACTACTACAAATGTTAAGAACTTTATTATCTTCATAAATCATATTCTAAAATTATATTAGCATTTCTATAGCCAGGAAATCATATCATTATATATAGCTTTCGTTCCAAGTGAACTGTCTTTGACTAGTTGAGCCTTGGATTTGATGTCTTTCACTCGAAGAGCCTTTTGTATAGCAGATTCCAAATTTTTTTCAGATAATTCTGAGTTTTCTAATACCAGTAGTGTTCCATATGAGGATGTAAATCCTAAACTTTCTACATTTAGTATTCTAGTAAAGAAACTAATTTCCTTATTAAGTATATGAAGTCAATACTTGAATAATTTCAATTAAGTATAATTTTATTTGAGGCTACTTTTGCTAATGCTTATTGTAATGCAGTGTATGTCTTGATAATGTAATTGTTGTAACTTTGTTCATTATGTACTTCTACGCCAAAATTATATTTATTTGGCACCTAAGCTAACACAAATATTTATGTTTACTTCTGATTTATCGGAAAAATTTGCAAAAATCCAAAAATATATAGAATAGTGTTTTTTCTTAAACTTACTAAGTTAATTTCGATCACAGAAATGTGATATGTCAGACTTCTTAACGTAGTAAATATCATTTGTTTCTCAAAAAGAAATAAATTATCACTTACGTATTAGCATTCAAACCTAGAAAAAAGAGCTAAGAATATTTTGAGTTATTATATACCTAAGAGATTTATTTTTTCTTATATAAATATAATAGACTTAAATAATTATTATGTTAATAGTTGTTTTATATAAAACTGTACTGCTAATCATAAAATTTATAATTTCGAGAACCTTGATTTAGCTTGCTGTAATAAAACTAAAATCCACCATAATTATTAAGCTCAAATTGTTAAAATATACTATTTAAGCAGACATCTAGATTAGTATAAATAAATAGAAGCACAGAAAAAGCATGAAAAAACTTAAATTCGTTTATGTATGACAGTTGATTATTCGTATATTTGAACTTCTACTATATTCCAGATATTTTGAATTACCAATAAATATTGTTGTTTTCATATTATGAAATTCGACTAAATATCCATTGAGAAATAAATTTTACTCTCAGCATGAATATAGAAAAGAAGTTTTTAGGTGTCCAATACTTTGCAATGAACACACCTTATAAATTGCAGGAATTTATAAGTAATTTTCCCATCTGCATTCCGCATCTTTAATTGAGTAATCATGATTAACAGCAGTTTGAGTTTTTTTATTAAAAAATTTTGCCACTTGTATAGCGTACGTGATTTAGACAGTCCTCATTGTCCTTAATGTTTGTATTAGGCTTAGTAAATTAAATTACAATTAACATATGTATTATGCATTGATTTCAATTTCGTGATGTTTAGAAGCAAAAAAAATATTTTTGATATAACACTTACGGCTAGTTATTCGCTGTTCTTCAAATATCGGAATGGATATCGCCATTGTGCCAGAAGCAACAGCAATTTGATTTGTTCCTGATCCACCATGATGGATAATGACATTTACCTTTGGAAATATTAGCGTGTGAGGAACATGGTTAGGAAAATGAAATTTCGGATTTGAAACTGCCTCCGACTGTGGAGAAACTTTAAATGTAGCATTCAAAAAAATGGCGCAGAAATCTAATCGAGAAATTGTATTAAATATCACATTTTTTGTATGATATGAGTCATTTCCATAAAATTCTTCCAATGAAAAACTTCCAAATCCAACATAAACTATGGTTTCATTTTCACACTTTTTGAGAAAATCTTCTGTCTCAGGAGGAATAACTTTTTCCTTATTAAAGATTGGACCAGGGTATGACCACCATTTCGGCAATTTTGATAACACAGGAAATATTTCTCTTGAAAGAAGAAAGTAAGTAGGAAATTCATACCTTAGCTTGCCATAGTATAGTTTGTACAGTGGCATAAGGGGTAAGTTATGAAGAAATAATGTGTTTTCAAAAAATGTGGATTGGCATAATACAGCAAACAAATTAAAGGGTTGGAATTCTAGCCAGTTAAATATTGACGGCCTGTTTGCTAAAGATTTTGTGGAAAAGATACTGTACTCATCCGTAGTTGTAAAAATGGTGCTATATTTTAAAACCATAACAGGAATTTTCTTCTTGAATGACAACACTAATGCAGTAGGCAAAATATATTCTTGGATTACTAAACTACTAGTGATTTACATATTATATTTACACACATATATATATATATATATATATATATATATATTAATACTTTAAAATATTATGAGATTATAATTATTTCGATTAAGCGTGCGTTTGGTTTCGCACGTATTGATGAAAGCTCTTCTAAGTAGAAGTTTAGTTCAATTTTGTTAATTTTATTTTCTTAGAGTCATTAGTTAGATGGCAAAATTAATTTAAGTATTAGAAACTGTGCCTTCAAATATAGAAAATGCACATACAATTTCGAAATATTCAATTTATTCAAATTTGCCTGATGATGGTATAGAATATATTGGTAATTATTTATTTTTGTATTGTTCATATTGTCAAATATTTTATGCAGTAAATGATAAATGTGTGTAGTCTGATATGACCTCATTAGTAGTTTGTTTATGCAACATTTTGGTTTAAAAAATACATACCTATAAAATCAATATCATCAAATCGGTTGTCATTGATTATCATGTTAAGGTAACGCTCGCATTCCCTATTGAAAAACTCATAAAAGTGAAATGCCTCTTCTATAAAATTTACCACGCGTTGAGAATTTCCAAGTGTTTCCTCAGTAACTCGACCTTCCTCATCTGGAATCCAAAGCAATTCATCTTCATTAAAGCCAACAACCTCAGTCATTAAATATCGATAGCGTTCTCTCGCTGTAACTAGAACTGTATGTCCATTTTCCTAAGATATTAGAAGTTGAAGACAAATTTGCTGCAATATGTTCCCATTATGTAAATTGTTTTTCATTTTTGTGCCATTTCCAACAATTAGAGAACAAATCGGCAAAATATATTTGATAAAATATCTTAGATATTTCCTTGGATAAATTACATCATTGATGCAATCACTAAGGAGAAATCAAGTTTATCAAGCTAATTTTTCTAAATATTAATTGAGTTTTAATGCATGACAGCCAAATTTTATGTACTTACTATCACTTTTTTTATTAATGTGTGATTTTTTAATTAAATTTGAACTTATATTTTTCAATCTACATCTAGAAATATGTAGAAGTGTTACAATTACATGCTTAACAGAGAATTTTTAAATTCAGGCGTTTAAATATTCCTATGCATCAGGAATGGCTTGCCAACCCGAAAAAGTATTTCGAATTAAGCATTCTTGAAAAAGGAGCATTAGGGATTTCCCAAATATTATTGTGACTTTCTGAAATTTGCTCAGGCAATTCTAAATGAAAATATAATACACTTTGTGTTTAATGACGCAGTATTACCCGAATTATGGAAATTTTACGAGCAAAACTTCATTGAATTTGTTTTGTCCAGTGATTTTTATGCCAATATCAGGTTTTTTAAGAATAATTTTCCAAACATATATATATATATATATATATATATATATGAAATGGAAACTTTGTTTACCTTAAATTCCTTAGCAATCAATGATATTGGCTGATAGTCTCCTCTTGTGCCCAGCACAATAAACGCAACCTTCAAATTCGTTTTTGAAGTTGGCAATTTTATATCCAGACTCTGCCAGGGTTGGTCATCAAATTCAAAACTTGTGTCTATGTAATATAGATACAACAGAAAACTAACAAAGAGTAAAAAACCAGCTATTAAGGTTCCAAAAGTTACTTTACAAAGAAATTTGCACATCATAACTACTTTTTCCAAAATTTGGAAAGCTTATTTACAGTTTCAGAGTTCAATTGCAGTTCTGAAACACAAATAAATATTCTTTACTTTTAAAACACGAATGTCTTTAGCTAATTGATCACAGCAAATAATTACAATATTTGCTTTAGGTAAATATCCGATTTTGCCAATCAATTTATCAAAATTATTTTTATAAAATAAAATGAAAGAAATTATGACTTAGTAAAGAGCAATGACCATTTTCTATTTGCAAAAATAATAAATTGATATGATTACTATTAGTAACAAAAATATTTATGACCAATTTTCAATAAAATTTAACATTATGCTTACATAGGAATAAATCACCCTTACGCAGGGGGTTAATGAATTAATAAAATTTTATTCCTGTTAACAGCATACAATATCTTTCTTCTAGTCGAGCAGGAATTGACTTCGTGTTTGTTACATAGGTCCAGTTTCACAATACTGTTTTATTTAAAATATAATAACGCAAAATTTTTAATTATGTTTTTGTTAAGGTTTCATGTAATTTAGCATAAGGGAACCATTGAAAGTGGAAAAGGTATAACTTGAAGTTCATGGTAAAATATATGCGGTACAGTTGCACCACTTCTACCAGTATTAGAGAGCGACAGCTGATATACGATGAACTCTATTTCTACTAGCGTTGCCTTTATATAGCAAGTCGATTTTTCCAAATTTTTGAACAATTTTACCCAAGTCCAAGCCTGTTAAGAAATATTGGAAGCTTTTTA
Organism: Hofstenia miamia; assembly: GCA_900660155.1. Taxonomy (NCBI): domain Eukaryota; kingdom Metazoa; phylum Xenacoelomorpha; order Acoela; family Hofsteniidae; genus Hofstenia; species Hofstenia miamia. The sequence goes on from CABFPE010000308.1 coordinate 930,709, forward strand.
CATGGACAAAACTATGGGGTTGAGCCCTCTCATGCAACGGTGAGGATTTGTGCTAAAACTTATTCTTGTGCCTGCAGTACATGAAAATATAATTTTTCTTTAATGAGAAATCCGATTTTCGAACAAGTATCTAAGTTATTTCATATAATGAGAATGTGTAACTTCCATGGGAACAGCAACTACCCGAAATATTTTGTTTTCTGTAGAAACACTGACTAACTTTTATACATTCGTGCTGTGCGCAAAGTTTGAGGTTGTCGTGCCGGTACATTGCCAGGTCGAATTAAAGTCCAAAAAGAAACAGGAGACAAAATGATGTTTTCGGGTTTTAAATATCTTCATTAGTTGGTGAGTTATAAACGCTTAAAAATATTTTGGGTAAGACATTGTAGATTTTGAAAAATTCTTACTAGAATTAGGGTTAAGCCCGGGAATATATTTTTTCGTCGCGTTGGGTTAGTTTCGGGTTCAAAGCTTAGATTTATAGAGCAAAATTTCCTCTAATTTTAATCACTACTTGATCTAAAACACTACCTAATACCAATGAATCACTGTTTTCAACTTATCAGAAAATGACTGATATTAGTCAAAATTTGATTGTAGAGAGATCCAAGCCGTTAAATGTCGCCAATCAAGATCAACATTTCGGGTCTATTCTATACTCTCTTGGAAATTCTCTAACCAGTATGATCTACTCCTGTGGAAACTTAGAATTCGATGTTTCAATCTAGCAAGATATATTATTCTTAAGCTATTTATTTCTCGAATGAATTTATAAAATATTTTTCAAAATAGAATAAAGACTTTACAAAATCTATGATATTTTCAAAGTAAAAGAAAATTATGTTTGTACAAGACAACTTTGAATCATAAACATTTACATGTCGAAATGAAGAATGCAGTGATTATCGTCTCATAAACGAATATATTTGAATGGGAAAAAAGTACTAAAGCATCTAGTTGATTACTAAACAGATTCAATAATATAATATCCTATTCAGCTCTCTTTAGAAATATTGTCCTACAAAGTGGATGGGCTGTAGCAATGACCAATTAAATTTACACTGTAAATAAGAACAATTTGAATTGTATTGTTGAGAATAAACAAATTTCAGAATTAGAAGGTCATGCAAAATAGGAAGTAAAACTTAACGTGTTCTCAAAAAATATACTTGTAATATAAAAATATTACATGGAAGAACAATGTACAAAAGAAATTATACGTGGAAATTGTTAATTGGCTGAAATTTCCTCATAATAAGAAAGTGCTCGTAATTGGTGATATATATATCCCACATATAATTCCATTGTTGCTTAAATAAGTATTGCTTTAACATTTGAAAGTATAATTATATTCAATATATATAATGAGATAAATTTATGTTTTTATTTGCAAATAAAGTGCTCGATTGCAAAACGCGATATATATATATAGGGTTGTCAGATAAGTTTTTTCCAAACAAAGCAATATTGCTTATTCATACTGCATTTATTATACAAATTCAATGATAAGAAAAGCAAAAAAATCGGGAACATGCATGTTTGTCATCTTGAAGGATAGCGCAGATTTGATCATCTAGCCCATCGGTAGATGGACGTCCACTCCTCATCTTTTCATCAATAGAGAAATCGCCATCAGAGAAGCGGCTCATCCATGTTCGACATGTTCTTTCCGAGACAATATTGTCACCTAAGGCTGAACACATTTCTTTTGCAGCATCTCTGGAGCTCAAACCTCGCTTCCAACAGTAGAAAATCAGTTTTCGGATGTCATTACGTTCAAGCTCCATCTTGATTTCAAATGCTCTATCTGCGAGTAATTGCTATTNATATATATATATTACTGGCCAAACGTTTGGGAACACTTTCCAAATTTAGAAATTTTTGTATTTTACACTAAAAAACTCAATGTAGAAATAATATAATGGCACAATGTAGAAACAATATGATAACACCGTGTAGAAAGTAAATAGTTAATTCGGAAAAACTCACTAATATTTTGCATGTCCGCCATTATTGGCCAAGCACGCAGCAATGCGATTTGACATTGAATCGACCAGCTTTCTACAATAATCATCAGTAATCTCTGTGCACCATACCACTTTAATTTGCTCCTTCAGATCGTCCAGTGATGTGCATTGACGCTTCCTCAGACAATTTTTGATGTGATGCCAGCAATTTTCTATGACGTTGAGGTCTGGGGAGTTTCCCGGCCAGTTCTCAAGCAGCCGAAAGTCTTGTGATGCAATCTACTGTTTCACAACTTTGGAGCCGTGGCAAGTAGCACCATCTTGTTGTAGTACTGATGTTCCGGGAAGCTGCATAAACATGGGAACTTTCTCTTGAATTATTTTAAGTTAGGCCTTGGCTGTGAATGTCTAGTTGTGAGGAACAAAATGCAGACCTGCACGCCCATTCGCATTTATAGCACCCCAAATCATTACAGAAGGTGCTGAGAGGACAGTTTGTTGCGTGTAACATGTGTTGAATTTTTGGTTTCTTGGTCGTCAAACGTGTGCCCGGTATGATGTAAACTTGCAAATCTTGGATTCGTCACTAATCATTACTTGATGCCAAATCTCAGGGGTGTAGTGTTGGTATTGTCTGCAGATACGCAACCGGTCTCGAATGTTCTTTGAAGACAATCGCAGTTTGGCTGCCAGTTTGCACGATGGAAGGTCAAAGGTAGTATTCAATCGACGCCTAATGGTGAGTGTTGATACATTCTGCACTACCGCAACTAGATTTGCTTTGACTTTAGAAGATGAAGAGAATGGTTGATTGACGACGTAATGGTGAATGAGATGGTCAGTCTTAGCGGTTGTCACTTTTGGTCTTCCAGACCACGTGCGAGAGGAAAAATGTTGCAGTTGCTGATAACGAACAACACTTTTGGATACCAAAGATACTGACGCGCCCATTCTAACAGCTATTGCGCGATAATTGTACCCCTCCTCGTACAAGATATGAATTTGAGCAGGCTTTCTTGGTGAAATTTCACTACCACGGACCATATTTCCAACTATAATGATAGTGCTTTTTCAGTGACAATGTATTGTGGTTAAAGCTAAAGTTGTGTTAATTTGATTGGCTAAATGAATCTGTTGTAAATTTTCAGAAAAAATTGGAAATTCCAGAATTTTACGAAGTTTCCAGGAAATAGTATAAAACACCCTTTTAGATAGGTTACTGCTTCCAAACTTTGACCAGTACTGTATATATATATATATATATTCTTTTCTTTAGATTTCTCAGAAATCGCGAATTTCTGCTGTATCTTTTAAAATGCCTTTATACCCATTTTTCTAATATTGTAGCAGTACTAGTTAGAGTAGTAGGTCATAATTGGGCATCTAGTTGGTTTTAAGTGAACGTCTTGATACTAGCATCAATAAAGACGTTTATAACTTTCTAGTGTTTTATCCAAAAGCAAAAAAATATTTAAAATGTTATTGGATCTTACAACTAGTTGGAATATTGAGGTTATTAGGTAAGATCAAGCTGCTCAGAAGGCTATTCAACTTATGGAAGAAGTCAGCATCAAGACACTAATAAACTTTAAATAAATAGTATTTTTGATGCAACATCACAACTTCACTCTTAAAAACTGACATTCTTTTTCGTTTATAATACACCTGTATATAATTCCAAAATGCAGAGGTCATGAAGTTTTTACGTTTACTAGTTTTCTCCGGTATTTTTAAGCATATTTTATAACTTCTACAACTTCGGGACCCCACGCCCTCGCAAATTTACTAAAATTATATTTTAGGAATATACATGTATACATACTTCAGTTGTACTATGCAATTCAGAAGTGCTGGTTTACAGCTGAATGTTTTTTTGAAAATCCCATAGAACAACTTACGGATTTGTAGTTTACCAATTTTTATTGAAAACAGTTTCTATTTTTATTCAAAATATATTAACCCTTTCATTAATTAGCTAATTAAAGGCAATAAAAGAGTAACACAATTTAATGCAATGTCAATTAGTTAAATAATATTTTTTCAAATATTGCCCTACGCAACGTTTTTTCCAGACAGTGCTGAGCCATCTTGCCCGTTTTTCAAGAAAACAAGCTAAACAAAATTTCAATCCTTGAACAACACAAACTATTTACAATTAATCACTTAACCAAAATTTTTCAGTAAGTACACTATGGGATACTTGTAAAGGAGCCTCGTTATATTCAAAAACTCATCTTGATCGATTTCAATACGACATTGTAATAGTGCAGCACTGCTAAGGTTTTGATGTATTCAGGGTTTTTTATTGAGTTATACTATAGATTATCCAGGAAGATCTTATTTTCATGTTCCCTGTCCGGAGTTATCCTTCCCTTATTATCATATCCGGACTCACCCCTAATTCGGGACGATAATTATTCTATGGCATTCGATTAAAAATTATGATAATTATAGATTTTTACAAAAATTTTTACTGTCTTTCAAATTCTGAGGATTTCAAATTTCGTTGGTAATATTTGTACATATATATATAT
>CABFPE010000309.1:13764-36218 GCA_900660155.1 Hofstenia miamia
TATATATATATATATATATATATTATGATCGCAGGCTTGCACGGAAGTCGCTGATGACGCACTCTCTACATTTCTCCATAATCTCTAAATTGATGGCAATGAAAAACCCATTAGCCGGGAATGGGGCGGCACATATGAACACGTCCTGCTCCCCTACTCGCTTTTCGTGTTTACTAGTTTAATAGTTATTTGTACATATTGTAAATATAAAGTATATATAAGACACCTATGTATTTGTAAATAGAGAAAGAGTTGCGTTCTATTAATCAGCGCAATTCCGTGCACCCTACCATTGAGCTTTGTTCAAGTCAGCTTCAATTCTCTCTACTGAATTATAGTTCTTAATCTCAGGAACTCCAGTAAAAAATATAACATTAGGATAAACTGGTCTAGATCAGAGCTGCAACTGTGCATGGTTTCTGGAAGCACGTCCCTCTGCGGCACGGTGGATTTTAGGCACGGTTTTTCAAAAATATCTAATTCTAGTGTAATTGTTTTATTTTTGTTTGACAAATTTACTGTAAATGTTGGAAAAAAACAAACTTGTTGACAAAAACATCTTTTAGGCCAGATTCCTAAAACACAAGTATGCATTCCGATTTTAATTAAACACATTAATGTAATATGTCTCACAAATAAAGACCAAAATATTCATATTTACTAGAATTAAACAGTGAAAAACAAAAAATTATATTTTTGAAAAAAATTTTGATATAAGGTTTACTTATTCTAATTGAATGTATCCATGCTAACTAATTGAATAACTTGAAACGTCAAATTCACACGAACTTTGAAGGAACTATACGCACTTGCAAAGACTTAACAGCAGCGGTAATGTTTAGCAAAGCAATTTATTAATATCGCAAAATGGAAACGAATTTGAACTTTATTATAAAAATGTTTAAAATTTAATAGTGAAATAGCATTTAATTAATAGAACAATAAATTTTTTACAATAATAGCATGTTAACTTATAAGTTGCTCAATAGAAAATCTTAAAACATTGCGTTATTAACTTAGAACGCACGTCTGTAAATCACATTTAAGGAAATTAAGGGCTTGCAAAGACTTTAGATGCGTTTTAATGCGTAATGTACTTTTAAAGTAAGTAACGTACAGGTTTACATGGGTATGCTATTCTAACAGTATAGACATTTAAATAAAAGGAACTAATATATTAGAAAACGTTTACTGCATAGAAAAATAAAGGACTAATTATAACATAAACTATAAACTTAGAAACATTAAATTACGTGTCTTAAATTATTCGATTGTACTAAATATGCCTCACGACAGTTTGGCAAAAAGCGCAAAAAATCATACCTAACACATCTCTAAGCAATGATTTAAAATTCTGCAACAAATAAAGAAGGAATTATGTGGTATAACGAAAATACGAATATTGCTGTATTCTAAAAATTCCCGCACTGCAATTTCTATGCAAATCTATTTCTAAGAATCATTTGTATTGTTAAACATGAACTCACATTTAATATATTAAAGGGAAAATTTTACAATATTGTAACTTTCAGACGCTTACATATTCCATAGATTTGGATCACGTCCAATAAACAATAAAACGTTTAGAAGACGTCTTATAACACGTCTTAAAATGGTTTATAAGACGTTTAAAAGACGTTTAGAAAACGTTTTAGAACATCATTTGGTGGACACTAGATGGCATTCAGCAACGTTTAGAACTGGTGTTTAATATGTGGTTAGAAGACGTTTAGAAAACGTGTTAGAACAGCATTTGGTGGACACTAGATGGCATTCAGCAACGTTTAGAAATTGTGTGTTATATGACGTTTAGAAAACGTATCTTAAGACGTCTTACAACGTGTTATACCATTATAAAAGGATTATAAACGTTTTATTGTTTATTGGGCGGCACAGCACGGCACGGCACGGCTAAATAACACAAAATGGTAGACAGGGCACAGCACGGACAAAAGCACGGCACGGTCTAGATAATGGTAAGGGTTCAATTATAGATGAGCTTGAAGCTTTACAAACATCTTGATTGAGTTTTCAGATATTCATCGAATGCCTTTCAATTTCAACCATAATGTTATTCAGTTTTGTGTTTATTTCATTAAATAATAGCTTACAATCTTCATTCGACAGAACCAATGTTTTTAATGCAAATTGACACATTGCCACATTGCCGATGGACAGATTAATACTATTTCAGATTGGAATCAAGGCAATTTATAGAATATTATACTGATAATCTAATTACCAATATGCAGGGCTTCCCTTTTTCCTGTTAACAGCTAAAGAAGCTGTTAACAGCAACCAGCAATCATTTTGTTGTTAACAGCTTCAATATTTTCTTAGATAGAATAGATAAGAAAATTGCAAATATGCACTGACATTGCATGGATAGTAGCAGGGGCGGACTCTGGTTATTTGACGATCTTGATAATGCGGAAATTTCGAAAAATAGACTCAAAAAATACATTTTCTAATTTATTTTGAAAATATTTGAATTTTTTTTGCCAAAAATTTTTTTATGTAACTAACAAGGCGATACAAAGAATATATATATATATATATATATATATATATAAATATATATATATATATATATATATATATATCACTTTATTGCTTAGGCAGGTTAATTTTAGTTTCATCTCGAATATGTGCGTAGTCATATCTATTTTCGTTTTAATTAAATATGATAACATATTTGTGTTACTAATTGATTGTTTCTGTGCATGCTCATTATTTGTGTTCAGATTATCTATCTGTCTAATGCAGTTTTATCTACCCATAGTGGACTATTGAAAATTTACAAAATAGCAGAATATGTAATTATGAATTCTTAATTTTTTTATAAACATGGTCTACTAAGTTCTTTGTAAGCGTCTTCTAAACTATTTATAAATATCTTCTAAAAGTCTACTGGACACCTTCCAAAGCATTTTAAGACATGTTATAATACGTTTTCTAAACGTTTTATTGTTTATTAGGTGATTAAATCTGATTTAACAATAATTGTAGCTGAATTTTTAGCAGAAAGCATTGTTTCTGAATATCAGCTTCCTGTAGCTTGCGTCTATTAAAATCCGTACCATTTCATGTCTCGCGTACTTATTCAAATTCCTGGTTGTACGAGTATTTACTTTGAGGGAGTACTTCTTCATGTATTGTGCACGTTACACTGGTCAAATGCAAGTTGTTGGCTAGATTTATTAGCAGAATTTTATCAGCTTTTAAGAGAATTTAGTAAAAATATTTTTATTCAATTTAGAAATTGGCACATGAAGCAATTCTTAGCAGCTTTATCATAATTTAGGGCTCTTATTTTCTTAATTTCATTCAATTCGAAGTTCTTCATTCGAATGCATCCCGTAAATTCAATTGAAAATGTCATGTAGAGGGTACGTAACAGAAAATGTTAAGAATTCCTTAATGCTATTATTGTGCAAATTAAGTGCTATTTTCCAATGTCATGTCACCCAAACAAGCTCTTGAACAATATACCTGTCTCAACGATTATGTAGTAGGAAAGCTTGTTTTTCATTAAAATTTCTTTTCAATTTCTTTCCTTTCAAGATTTGATATCAGCAGAACAGGAAAACATTTGAAATTTCTGCAATAATCGAGCTTCTATAAATACATCATCTATGTCTAACACAAGTTAACAAGCAAATATTACGCATGAAGTCATTCATGACCTATTATAAAGTAGGAACAGTAATGATTTATCGCAGCCAGTTATGAACACTGAATGTACATCTGAGCTAAAATCAAATGATTGTTAATACTACAACTTTGCTGTTAAGATCAATGATAAATTGAAGGCTTGAAAGTTTTAGAGTTTTGATTTTAAGAGTTACAAAATAATGAATATTAAAACAGAGAACAAAATATAATATTTGAACTTCTATTTCAGAAAGTTCCCATAATGGTTAAGTGTAAAATATAGCATACAGTAAGCATGGAAGAAATTGGACCAGGTAGACCCACTTGGTTTGATGGAGTAGCGGTTTATGTTGGACATGGGAAAGGCTCTTTTCAAACTGGGTGCTCATCTAGAAAATGTAGGAAAATACATTCTTGACTGAAAAAAAACTCCACAAATATTGTAGAATTGATAAAATTTGGTTTACATGGGAATCCAATTAACATACAATTTTGGTTGTTATTGAAATAGAGATTCCAATTTGATTTGTAACACTGAATTCTTCTTGATCTGAATTTGATGTCCTTCAGAAAACTTTTCTCTTCAGTTGCAGAGTGAGGTTGCAGTATCATGCTGTAAGAAAACATTTTCTTTATAAAAAAAGCTATTTTGAGTTAAAAAAATTATTTCATTTTATAATTATTGCCTCTACGATTTTAAATCTCTTCTGGAAGTAGCAGTCCTAGAAGAAAATGGAAAATTGACATTGCATGTTTAAGCACTAAGAATTATGTATTTTGAAATGGTGTACTTTTCTGAAAATCTTTTCAAACTGAATATGAGACAATGGGATAACGCAATAAATATTTGACGTGGACTTTATTGCAAAGTTTAATAATGATCAGAGTTAAAAATTTGATAGTAGAGCAAGGTACAGAATCTGTGAGTTTTGGTGGAGCAGATCGGAGAATTAAATCAAGACACATTATATTGATTCCAATTTTAATATGGAATAAATTCTAGGCAAGCCAGACTTGTCAACAAACGAGCTTGAGCACAGTATTGGATATACAACGAGGCCAAAACAAGCCTTTTTTTAGCAAAGCAGGTTTATAGTAGTGCTTGTAAATTTGATTATGCAGATTTGTTATATTTTTTCATGCAATACGCTTTCTATTAATCTTATTTTAGAAATGTTAATTAAATAAAATTCTGAGAGCGCAACATTTTAAAGAAAATATCGAGCTGAAACGAGCCCTTTCAAATTTCGGCTCGTTGACAAGTCTGAGTCAAGCTAACGAATTTTTCAGTTTTTTCTGATCATATTAGCGGAAAGGAATATCTGCATAGCATAAGATTACTAGACGTGATTGCATGAAGCCAAATTTCATTAATTGATATAACATATAACTCTGAATATAGAAGTGTTTATGCATTACAGTGGCGCAGTTGAGCTGCTAGATATTATATAAATACATTGATAATTGATGATCAGCGATAGAAATTCCAATCTGGTACAAGCAGTTTAGTTTACCAATATTTGTAATCACCGCAAGTTTCGAAATGAATTTAATTTTTACTTTCAGCAATATTCAGTTATTGGATATGTTTATATGCTATCGTACAATTTTTTAACATGCTTTTTCAATAATTGAGTAAAATGAAGTGTTTCCAAATGGCATAAAAATAATGGATAAACACAAAGTAAACTGAAAAAAAATTTTCGAATATAGATTGGTAATGCGTAATATTTTTATTATAAAGCTTAGTGTCTTTTACTGATATAAGTGATACATCTGTACGATGTAAGTGATTGAATGCGTCTTCTTTCAGTTTATATATATATATATATATATATATATATATATATATATATATATTACGATGTTATTGGCTATTTGTAACATCATTTCAGTGTCGGAAAACATTAAAGTAATTGTATGGAATTTGGTTTCAATTCTTTAAATCCACATTTGTGAAGCTAATGATGCATAGTTGATTTTGAGAAATTGTTTCCGCAAATGAATCTCTAGGGATTTTCAATACCGCATTGTTCAAAGGTGTCATTAGCATTTAATAATGCTGATGGTTTTCATGGTTGTGGTTTATCAAACAGTGAACCAATGTTAAAAAGCTTTTTCTTCCGCGGTCTGAATTTTGAACACCAAAATGTTGCTTTAACCTCACTTCCATCATTTCTGCTTTGCTTTTCAGTGGAAATTCATCTCACTATTTACAGACAAGGATTCTGTATTCAAACGTGTACTGGGAAGTATCACTAATCATGATGAATTACTAATCCAATTTAATTACTGTACTGCTTGCATAAGGCATTCTTTAATGTGTTTGTTGTTTTTGTGTGTTATTTTTATATGACAATATGCATTATTTCAAAAGATTCAATTATTATACTCATGTGTATTTTCAGATAATCATGAAGTTTATATGTATTGATATCTGCAGTTGAAATCGAGCATAAAACATACAAGTTCTCTTGAAAATTTTATAAAATCAAATTTAATTTTGAAAGATGTTATACATCCAAGCACAAACATATTTGCTTTTCAGAAGTCTGAGTCAATTTGATATAATGATATCAGCTCATGCATTTTTCATATATGAGGCAAGAAGAACATTTTTGTGCTATGAAACCTGCATACACTGGTAAATGTAATGTCAATTCATATGTTTGTTGAGCTACAATTCTCTTTTACTATTTTAAATATAATTAATATAATTCCTAGCAGCTTTTTCGTAATTTATGAGCTCCTATTTTTTTAATATTATCAATTCGAAGTTCTATTTTCGAACACATACTGTAAATTCAATTGAAATATGTCATGTAGAAAGGTACGTGACAGAAAATGTTAAGAATTCCTTAATGTGATTAGTGTGCAAGATAAATGCTATTTTCAAATGTCAAGTCGCTCAAAGAAGCTCTTAAATAATCCACATGCTTCAACGATAATGGAGTTGGAAATGTTATTTCTCATTTAGATTTCGTTTTAATTTGTTTCCTATCAACACTTGATATCAATATCAACAGAACAAGAAAACACTTGAAATTTTTGCAATAACAGAAGTTCTGTAAGTTGGGCAATATTCATATTATTTGAAGAAAAGCTGTATATATATATCATTTTCCAACATATAAGTTAGCAAGCAAATATTTTGCGCATGATGTCGTTCATGACCTATTATAAAGTAGTGCTTTATCGCAGCCAATTATGAACAATGAATGTACATTTGAGCTAAAATCAAATGATAGTTAATATTAATGCTACTAAACTTCCTGTTATGATCAATTATAAATTGAAGGTAACAAAACTGATTTGAAATTTTTAGAATATTGATTTTAAGATTTCAAAATAGTCAATATTTAAACAGAGAACAAAATATAATATTTGTTTCAGAAAGTTCCCATAATAGTTAAGATTAAAATATAGTATACAGTAAGCAGGGATGAAATTGAGCCTGGTTGATCAATAGGGTAGGTCTATGGTGGACATGGGAAATGCTCTTTCCCAATTGGGTACTCATCTATCAAAAGTAGGAAAAAGCATTCTTGCCTGGAGAGAGACTGAACAAATATTTGGTATTACGTAGAAATTCACCTGGCCCTTTCGAATCCAATTACCATACATTTTTATAGTTGTTGATTTAGTGCTTCTATTTTGATTTTTATCAGTGATTTCTTCTTGTTCAGATCAGTTACACTGCAAAGTGAGGCTACTCTTTTATGTTGTAAACTATATTATACTATGTATAGCCACTAAAATTTTAATTATCATCTAGTGGTAGTGGCCCTAGAAGAAAATTGAACATGTTTAAGCAGTAAGAATTAGGTATTTTGAAATGATGGTCTACGTTTCTGAAAATCTTTTCAAAATGAATATGGAACAAAGTATAACGAAAAGATGTTCGATTTAGAATTCAATTTAAAGTTCAATATCGGTCAGAAATGAAGATTTGATACTAAGGACAAGGATTAAAATCTTTAAGGCGGGAAAAATTGCAAAATTTTGCACCTTTTCTATCTGTAGCAGTAAGTGCTGTTTGCTCAAATCAAAGACATAATTCTGAATTATAATTGTAATATGAAATAAATACTATGCAAGCTCATGAATTTTTCGATTTTTTCTGATCATATAGGGTCAAGCCATTTAGCAAAAAAGTAGTACCTGTTTAAGGGGGGCCAAGGAGCGAATAACATGGGTCCCGCGCAAAGAAAATATTGCAGAATAAATATTCGTAAAATAAAGACAGTTTTAAAACTAAATCTTCACAATATGAATTTAACAATTATATTGATATGTGCATTTGAACATTAGGAGGGGGGGGGGTGCATATCCTTTAATATGTATTCTATGATTTACAACAAATGAGGCTCTTCTCCTGTTTGAAATTATATTTAGAAGATATTTTTGAACTAATACATACACTGAATGATTAAGGGTTCTATAACTGCTGTTAATTGAGTGTGTATAGGATGAAATTTAGATTTTTAGAATTTAATAGATGGTTTTAGTAAAAAATCCAGAAAAAAGCATTATAAATACGTCGTAAATACTAAATATGTTTTAATTCAATTACCTTTAAAAAATAAGGAAAATTTCTGGATAGATATAAACTTCGAGAAATATAACATGGAAATGTGTTCAATGCTACTTCTGTAGCTTTTCTTTTTATGCAACATATCGGAATTGTTTCAATTTTTCTTGCAATCTACGATTTGATTAGATGACAGAATTGAACAACTGCATTAATCACATGCTAAGCTTGGCAAGCAAAATTATTGTTATATATTTTGGATACAATAATATATATGGTATCTATATTTTGTTATATAATTAAATATTATGGTATGCTATTTTTAATATACACAAATCTAGTCGCGAAATTGCAGCATTAGTGGGTCCCCCAGAAGACAGTGAGTGACATTACAGTACGCTATAAAAATGAAAAAACTTCAAAAAATAGTAGTGGAAGTTTTCCCAAAATGACACCAAAGATTAACATGAGGCTTCTAAAGCTGGCCAAGTCTAACCCATTTCATACTGCTGCTCAATTACAAAAGGAATGGACAGATGGCAATCGCGTAACAGTTACAAATCAAAAGAGCAGGATTGCGAAGTCATAGTGTATCTAAGAATACATATTTATGAAAGACTCAGAGATTAAATCGACTTTCTTGGGGTAGGTTGCGTCAATGTAACACCCCTAAGAAGTGGTCACGGATTTTTTCGAATGGATGCCGAATTGAGCTCAGGTCTAAGTTAAGAGTTTATGTGAGACATCCAAAAAGAACAAAGAATCCTATTGTACCTCGATATACACTTAAGACTGCTAAGTATGGTGGTCAATCAGTAATGGGTTGGGCAATATTGGGCAAGTGGCAAGAGGATTATTGCTAAGATTGATAGAACTTTAAAAGTTAGGGAATATTGCATGATTTTGCAAAATAAATTGTTGCCTTTGTTCGATGTAGATGATATTTACCAGCAAGATGGGGCCTTTATAGCTTTGGTTTGACTTATATTGCTGGACCCTCTTAATTTGTATTCAAAATCACATTTTTGGTGAGCTCAGAGATTTCACAAGTGGAAAAAATTATGAACTGCGTCTTATTTTAATTTATTGTTAGTCTACGCAGTTGGAAATACTCCTTGGTATTATTAAAACAAGCTTCTAGTAGTTCTGTCACAACTATTGGACTAGTGTGTTGTGTGACAATGCATATATCATCTGCATATTGAATTACTTTACATGTATTTACATATCTATACAGGTCATTTACAAATATGTCGAATAAAATGGGTCCAAGTATAGTACCCTGCGGCACACTTTTTTGTACTACTGACATAACTAAAAATGCATTGTTGATTCTTACTCGTTGTTGCTTTCCTGTTAGAAACCATTTAGCAGCTTTCTAGATGGTTCATTGAATCCAAAATTTGTTAACTTGCAATCTAGTATGTGGAAGTCAAATCTATCAAAAGCTTTTTTCAAATCAATTAGAGCTAAGTTGCAGCATATGCCTTTATTTAACACGAATCTGGTACTTTCAATTAACTCAAGCAAGGCATCTTCGGTGCTATGACCTTTTCAAAATCAATATTGATTCGGAGCTAAATAATAAAAAGACAAAACAATTTATTGCATTATACAATTTTAAAAAAACTAAGCACTACAAACTAAATAAAAATGTGTAATATATATCGTGATTTTGATAATATCGTCTTGAACATGTTGGATAGCTTTTTTATGTATCAGTAGCGTTTTAAATTCTTTCTTAAATCGTTTATAATTTTTTTCTATCCTTTCTGAAAATTTTAGAGAATTCCAAAGTTGGGTTGTTAGTTGGCAAAAAATGCTTAGTGAGTTCTCTTGTAAGAAGGGTTTAGATTCGGTCCTTCAGCTTGATGTGATCATTTAGGAAAACAAGATAGAAGGTTGATACTGAATATATATGTATAAGATCACCAACGAATGCGATAGAATTTGATAGAAAGGAGTTAAAATTTTGTACTTGTTGTGATACTCAATTGCAGTGTCACATTTGCAAACAAAATTTAAGGCTTTTATCGACCTATTCAGGTTTGGCAAAAAAGTGTTTTTTACAAAAATACGTTTAAAACTTTTTAAGCGTTTAAAACAATGTTTTTTTGTATTTGAACGATCCCAGTTCAAGTTACGAAAATTTTGCTAGGAATTATATAATAGCAAACATTGATGATAAAGTTATCAATTCTAAAATTGATTTTGATAGGGTAAATCAAAAAAAAATTTCAGCAAAATATTATCAAAAAGTTAAAAACTAAGGTTCTGAATTGCATTTTTAAGGTTATATTTATTTAATATTTTGAAAAATTTTCGCGGGGCTTCGTTCCGCATTTGTGACCACCTTGATAACAGCTGATTCGTTCTTCCGTCAGAAAATCCTGCGTAAGCCTCTGAATATAGATGCCATAAACAATAGCCCTTTCCCACTTACAAGATTTGAGCAAACGAATTTGCTTTGTCCTAAGAATCGAATAGTATTTAAAATTTAATAAACATTGCCTCCATTTTAAAATTTTTCAATTATGGTTAAAATTACATAAAAATTTCATAAAATATTTTGCATGTTTCAACATACAATGCTGTAAACAGTATGGAATAATTTTTTAAATGTTTAACTATGCTATTTTAAACTTTTAACTCTTTCCTTCACACCAACTAGATGCAAAGCCAAGCCCCTTTTCAGCGGAATAAATGGTCCCTAGGGTGATATTATTAAGAAAAATTCTATAAAATTCTTTGATCAATAATACAATTCTTATAGCCGAGCATTAACTAAGAATTGTTTACATTGTTCAAAAGATCATCTTTTGTTTTGTTCAATAGACAGTGAATATCTTTCAAGATAAGAGATTTTCCATCAAGTACAATTGCTTAGAAAATTGAAATTTTAGAATGGATTAAGGGTTGCAATAATAAACTATTCCTTCCAAGCATTCATCAAAGATACAAGATAACAAAATTTACAAATTTTGATTAAATGTTTACAAATAAAATGAAACATCAATAATTTTTTTATCGTAAGTTAATCAAAAATTGAAAATTTTCAACGTTTAGAACAATCCAAATTTTAGTTAGGAATCAAGTTTCGAGGACTGTGATTGGAGAGCAACATTCTAGAATTTTGATTGGCTACATTTTGTTTAAAACTGTAAGCAGTTAAAAATCTTAGTGCGCGTAATAAACATTTCTTTCTGCACTTGCTACAATTAGGTAAATATCGGTAATGCTTTATTTTATTCAGAATTTTCTTCACTAAGGTCATCATAAAATTGCAATAAAAATAAATTTTTTTATAAAATTGTTTTGTCTGTAATGAAATCGCTTTTTCTCCCTCTTGTATTGAATTGGTAAGAACACTAATATCATGTGACGTCATTATCTACGAAACTAAATTGCATTTTGAATATCAAAGAAAAATTTTTAATAATACTAAATAGTTCAATTTTGTATAGAAGTTTATAAATCATATCTCAAGAAATATGCTGCTGTATTGCGAATAGGAAATAGGAATATATTTCGTTACATAATACTCGTAATTTATTTTCCAGTCATTTCATGAAATTTCATAGTTAATGCTTTTTTCATTATAAACCACATCCCTATATTTTAAAATGCATTTACAGGTGTTCAATATCAAAAAAATTACAATGATTTAAATATTCTTTTGAAAAACATTTTCTAAAACCAAGCCCCAAGCCTGAATTTTTTGTTTAGTTTAAATGTATTCATTATCTTGTTGTGCATCGCATAGAAACTAAGAGAAATGTATGAAAACAACCTATCTTAAATAACTAAATATTATTTAATTCAAAGTAGCCCAAGCACTTTTTTACAATTTGTGATGGCTTCAATAAAAAATTTTTGAACACTAATAATTACCGAAATAATTGAGATATCTAAAATATGAAAACATCAAGAGATCGTGATTTTTGTCGTCTTTCATTTTCATCTAATATTCATGAACTCTGAATTTGCGCATGGCGCCCTAACTTGAGCTTGAGTCGTCTATCTACAATAAACAAAACTTTTGGGGTTGAGTTGTTCCTGCCATGGGTTAGCGAACGACTTATTATTAGGGCAGGAATTTTATTGAAAATTTCAGGCTTACATATGGAAATGCGATTTTCTTCCATTTCCACAGCTATTTGAACCCTAAGTCAACCACCCTACATTTAATGCAATTATATCCCATTTTAAGAAATGCATTGAAATCTCTCCAATTAGCGCAAGCGACTTGTCCAACAATCTTAAGTGCAATTTTTAATAAGCAGTACAGAACAAATGAAATTGTTCCGAGATTACTAAAATTTTTATTTCAACTTTGCAAAAAATCATATTAGATCGAATAAGTTAATGATCACAGCTATATTTTAAAAGCATACTCGAAATTTAAGTAATTGTACCTTTGAATGTAAATATCTATTGTACAGGATCTACTAGTGATTTTAAAAAAACTAACTTTTGATTAGCAAACTATGTGCATCTATTTACTTATATTTTTCGATGTATGCACGGTAGTGTGTAATTTTAACCTGTTGTAACTTCAACCTTAAACAGCCTAGGGTATTTTGAAAAATTTTCATGGCCCCACCGACTTCTGAGTGACCTTCAGTCAAATTGACAATAAGGTAAACAATTGCAATTAAGTTCAGACTTGTTTGTTTGAAATACGTACTCTAGCTGTACGACTGTATTGATGCGAATATTCAAACAATATCATTGATATTTTTTGATTGTCTTCACTCTGCCTTGTATGATTCAGCAATTTAAAATTGGACCATTCTGTAATTTTTACAAAAATTTCTGGCCAATATTGATATTTATATTTTTACATAATAGGCAAGTTTGATTTTTTTAAAATTTCGTACCAGTTTTCCGAACCATTCCTTGCAATGTCAAAACTCAGCTCAGTACCTGTTCATTTCTGACACTACAATCGCAAAATTGACCACAAAGATTTCAGTTGAGTTTGCCTTAACATTCATATATCAAAATGTTATTAAACAAATGAACAAGAACTGTTTTAATTCAAATTCAATCGCATTATTTCGAAAAATTGTAGTACCACATGCATAGTGCCATACCGCCTATTTTTTTCTTTAAAATTTGTGCTTTGTTATTATTGAATTTGATAATATTGCTTGTGAGATGAATTTTTCACTCTTGACAATTTTACTAGACATTACGGGGGTCATCCTGTTCGTAACTTTATATCTTTCATTAAATGAACTTCATTAACGCTTATCCATTACTAATAATTAGATAAAATTTGCTCTTCTATGATCACAATAGCTGTCTCTTCTCCAAACTTTAATAACAATAATAATTATTATTTTCTGCTGGCATCAGCTTAATTCAACAGAAAAAAGCTTTATACTGTTTAAACTTGCATTTTAAAAAATGTCAAACATTTTAATTACACGCCACTAAATGGGGTAAAACTGAATTGATTTGTTCAAATAACAGTTGTGCGAAAATAAAATTTGCAAGTTCAATACATACTCTACAGAGTGAAATAGCGCGGTTTATACAAGCAGTCTTAGTCAGCAACACCTCACCATAGATGGTGACATATCATACGGATCACAACAGAGGAATAAATTACTCAAAGCTTAATATTGGGGTAAAATTGTGAGCATTAATATTAAACATTCATATGTACATAACGGAAATTTATATACAGTCAAACCTCGGTTTTCGAACATAATCCGTTCAAGAAGGTTTTTCGAAAAGTGATTTGTTCGAAAACCGAAACAATTTTTCTTTGGACCCATGATTAGGGGCTAATACACTATCCAAAGATAAAAAGTTGGATTTACGTAAATAAGGCCGAACACGTCTGCTCGGAATGCTCGCAAATGCGCTATGGAGGAAACGTTCTTAGCATTCGAGTTTTCTCGGCTCGCAAGTATGACGCGTTCGGGTAGGCTCAGCTTCTTTGGTCGAGTTCTGTGACGTAAAATTCTTGAACTTTTTGGTCGAAAACCGATTTGGTCGAGAACAGAAGCGTTCAATAACTAAGGTTTGACTGTATAAGTAAATGTTCATGATTTGTTTCCGTGAAATTGCAATTTATAAAAAACTTAGCATTCTTTTTAACATCGTCAGCGTCCAAAAACTAAATTTAGTACCTATTATAACCATGTCTATAGCTATATAAATATGCAACAGAATGTCATGTATAAAAACACAAAGCACTAAATATAGCACTAATTATTTGTTTATCCTAGGACAGAGCTAGAGCAAACATTTTTTCTCTGTGAATTATTTGTATCACGTTTAAAATAATGATACAAAAAGTTAAAATTTTTTTGTGATTTTCATAGAGTGACGCTGACGAAGATAATGTCAAATCTTTTTCACGTGAAAAATATTTCTATTTTTATTGCATTTAATTTGTTCGATTTTTAAGCAATTCGGATTCATATATCGAATGAAACAACTTTTCTTGTAAAAATATTACGAAAGAAAAATTAAATGAATGTACGTTTCATAAACTTGAAAAATAAATTATTCAATAATACTATTAAATAAGACAAGTAATGAATATTTTTGTCCTGTTCTAAAATTTTTATGAAGCTTGGTTATTGGTGATCTTGTTAAATTCTCTATGTCATTTAGAAAATCGAAAAATATAATCAAGAATATTTGGAATATTTTATCAAGTACAATTGTATGAAAAAAAATTAGCAAATATTGAAACAAATATCATCATCATCATCATCATCATTTTCCGCCTCGTCAAACTCAAAAAATACCATTATTTTTTCAACCTAAAGAAAGTAAGAATAGCATTGCGCAAAACTCGAGTAAAATAGGCAATGCTGGGGTTTGTTGTTCATGGTCTCACAGAGAGAGCTTAGGTGGCATAGAAATTGAAGTCATTTATGCATATTTAAAGCAAATACAGCGTTTTGAAACTGGTTTTCCATGTTTTAATTTGTTTATCAATTAGAATTTAGTTAGAAAATGCATGAAATCCAAATTGCAAAAAGTTTGAAAATATTTAAAATATCTGATTTTGAAGTAAAGTGGGTTGGCTGATTATAATCAAGCTATTAAAATCGGATTATAATCGACATTTTTAAAAAAAAATCAACGGTTGATTCAGATACATGGCTTACGCGGTTATGCAGGCCTTTCACGTGCAAAATATTTATGACGCGTAAGCACGTGAGCGACTGATTTGTTGTAAAAAATTGAAATGCGCGAATTGAATGAACCGCGCGCGTGTGTTACATACCATTACAATTTAACATTTGTATAGTGTGTTGTACGTACGTGGCTAATGAAATCACCATGATATTCCAATGAGGCTATTCTATAGTCTAATATGCTAATGATATTCGACCAGTGATATCCCTTGTTGAAATTTCTTGAAAAACACTGAAAATTAGATTTTCATTGATTATAATCAAGATTTAATTATTTTCTATTAAAATCAGTTGATTTGATTATAATAGGATAAAATCATAAATCACCCAACCCTGTTGGAAACTTATATTTGGCCAAGTCAGTGGTTGGAATGAGGAAGGAGGCATGGTCAGCAAAATTCCAAAATTTTCGTAAAGCACATTGCCTTAAAATATTTTCTTAAACCTTTCCTTAAAATAGATTTTCAGAAACTTGCTGCCACTTGTAGGTTTTTTAATCTGTTATTGATATTATATGATACAAAGCATTATGAGATGCACATTTGCCCTAGTATTCTTCAAAGCACCATATTAGCTTAGCAATGAATCCCAACCTATAGGTGGACAGCAACTCTTATATCTCTTTCTAAAACTGTCTGGTAAAAATTATGCTAAATATTTATTGGTTCAAGAAGTACGTTAAAATCCAAATTATTTTTCATTGAAATGTATTTTGTAAGAACTTTCAAATTCTTTCTAAATCCTCTAATGGTTTAATGCTCATGGAAGCAGCAATTGATTTAAATTGTTTTGTTTTCCGTAGATAAACCACCACTGTTCATTGAGACAAGCTGCATGCAAGGTCAGACATGACTTCACCAAAGATGAGCTTCAAAGGTTCACTACCTGGCACAGCTTTACAGTAGCAATGAATGACAAAATAATCCTCGATCTTGTGTTTGCACATTTGAAGTATATTTATTAGTTTTGAATTATAATGTTTATAAAAACTAAACACTATGAGAAATGCCGAGTTAAGTTGGACGCTATTTTTAGAAACTATAGAACAGTTAAAACTAAGCAGTAGTGCAATATTTAGTTTATTTGTTAATTTCTTAGAAGTTTCTGGTCGACTTAAGTTATATGTTTAAAATTTATTACTATAATAGTAAAAAAAACTTAAAAATTTATTTATTTTGGATATAGGTACAATTGTAAACTTTATGACGCTGGGTTTTTATATTCCACACAACATGTTGTTTTGTGTACACAACACATAACGGCAGGCTGATAATTTGAATTTTGAAATCATGTATTAACATAGCAAATTTCATATGCAAGAAATTGACGATAATATTTCTCCGATGATTACAGTAACACAATTTCTTCCTATGCCCTCAACATTTTACATAGCCCTGAAATGAACCTGAAAATATCTAGGTTTTAGAAACCCACAGTTCACACAAAATTAATATTGATAATTTCCACTGTTACTTCAAGAACTAAATCTGCAATATTTGTTGGCATATGTTTAACACTATTCCTTATACATTAAACAGCACTATATGCTATTTATTTCCTAGTTTAAAAAACATTTCCAACCCCTTCAAATTTTATATATCAATTGAATAAATGGCGTCTAAATGAGTGAAATCGATAAAATACAACAATGGAGCAGGCCATTATCAAACCTCTTTAATTAAGAACGCCTTTTAAAAACTATTTGTAAGCTGAAAGATTACTGGTTTATATCAATGCTTCCAATATTTAGATGAGAAATAATACCAATAATGATTACATATTCGAAAAGTTACAGAATTATCTCCAGCTGGCAGGCATTATTATTGCTCTATTTGGCTTAGTTTTCAACTTCTGCTCATATCATACCGCTGGGTATTTAAAGCAAAAGAACTCTTCTATAACATTTATCAGATGCTTAGCAGTATGGGACACTATTGCAGTATTTCAAGATGGAGTTATTAGTTTGGGCGGTAGCTTCATAAACTTCAATATTTTTAATATTAATATAGTTACTTGTAAGGTAGAACTTTGCTTAAAAAATTTATCTAATGTTTTCAATTCATTCAAGTATTTATGGTAATCAGTATAGCAACCAGAAGTATGACTTTAAAAACAGGAAAATATAACCTTATTTTTATGAAAATATGTGACGGAATTTAGCAAAATACGCCATAAAAATTAATTATTCATGCTTCAAAATGGATGACATAAGCAATATAAAAAGTTTTTCTATTGCTGAGAACAAGATAAAAATGGCAAATGCAAACGCAGTGTCATCTACTCTGTTAAGACATGTCGAATGCTGCTCCGTGTCTCTCAACAAATTATGAAATTTCCATTGCACAGTTCATGCAAAGGAATGTTAGCAGATAAAAATGCAGAAGCAAAGTTATTGGTGAGCTTCCTTTGCATTGTTCCGCGAAATTTTTCTCATGATAATTGATATTACAATGTTTCACAATAATGAACTACTGTTCATGTTGATGGTAACATTGCATAGTGAATTATTGTTTGGACTATAATGTGCACATAGAATCCCTATATTTAAAAATAAATTGGTAATGATCTTGATTTATGAACAGGACATATGGTGCTTGTTTGATGCCAATATTATCAAATTGCTCTACTCTCATAAAGGTATTGAAAAATTTGATGGATTCATATTAGAAGAATTATTTCAAAAGTTTGCTAATCTGTACAATATTGATGATAATTAGAATAAAAAATGTTCTATCTGAACTGTTTGTTTCACTTTATGCACCTTATAATACATTGATTCATTTCCCATCAACTACATGTAATCTCATGCTATATATGAAATTTTTTTTATTTTATTAACTTAGTTAGACCCAGTTTGCAGTGATTTTTAATTTATTTTTTTTATTTATTCTTACAAATTATGACAATTCAACCACAAATATGATCATATTTTAAAAAAAAAACAAGTATTTTTTTTTATTACTTTATAACTTCTATATAAACTGTATTTCATGCCTGAGAACTACTTGATTCTATTTAGAGTGCAAAATGAAACAACAACAAAATATTACTTTTGTGACTTTGTGTTGCCTTTTTCAACAGTTCAAACTACAAACATCAATTTTCTTTGGATATTGGGCATTTTAGAACAAATTATTCGATTTGCATGCATTTTAGAGCTTCCATCTGTTTACTCTATATGAAGTATTGGCTAAATTTTTTTACAAATTCCTTATAGCAGTTACTCCTCAGAATTTTTTCCAAAAAATACAAAATTGTAACTCCAGAGAAAAGTAATTTTGTTCAGTCATTAACTTATATGTTAAAACAAACAAATATTCTGATTTTCATTTAATAGTTTTTGCATTAAGAGTAAATATATTGATTACGTCCAAATTTTATGAAAAATTTAAATTAGGATAGTAATAAAAAGGGCATTTTAAAACTTCAACTTGTTTAGACATTATATTGGCACAGTTGGGCTAGTACATTGGTAGCTATATATCATATGAATGCATTGGTAATTGATAGATCATTAGCAATAGGAGCTCCAATTTGGTACAAGCAGTTCAGCTTACCAAAATTTGCTGTGAAAATTAGCTTTTCAATAACAATAATTATCTATACATTTACAATTGGTTTAATATTTTCATACAATATCTCTGATGGAGCATGCAGGCTTTCTGATGACTCAGGTGCAATACAGTGGTATATTAGCTTCATGCTTCTTGTCATTTCTTCATTCATTCCATTTGGGATAACTTGCTGCACAAATATGTTTTTCATATATAAACTAAGAAGCAGAAGTAGTAAAAACAATTCAGAAAGAAGATTAACTACAATGCTTATTACATCAAGCTTTGCATTTATGTTTTCAATAAGTGCAATAATAGTCTGCTTGCTTATTGTTTCAAATGTTATCCCACTCAACATTGAAAGTTTGGTCATTAAGCATTTTATTGCAGAAATTACAGAAGTATTTGGCATAATAAATTCCTCACTAAATTTTATATTCTATTTGGTTAGTGGTCCAATGTTTAGAAAGGCATTCATTCAATTAATCAAAGACTTCTTCAAGGCTAACTAAAGTGCTTTGGAACATTTTTGTAAATAGGCATGGTATGCAATTATATCTAATTAAAAATATAGCAAATACTTTGAACTGAAATTTGTTAAGCATCTTTGAAGGCAGCATGAATACATCAGCAACTTCTTCACACAGTCAACAATTATTTTCAAATCATATTAAGTCTATCCTTAAAAAATCTGTTGTTTTTTAATATAAAATGCTTAATCATTTTGAATTTAACTGATTAAATTATTGACTTTTTAGGTTTAGGTCTGCAGCATTTTTTTAAGAAGCACATTTTAGCAAACTTATGTTCGACCACTGAGATTTAAGGAATATTATACAATCTAACTGACACATAAAATTTACAGATACTATACTATCTCTTTGAAGCAATTAGGCATAATGAACTCTGTAAATTGTGCTTGAACTTGAACAAATATTCATTGATTAGAATCCTGCCATTGTTTGAGATTTGGGTCAAATTTTATCATGTATTTCCAACTTAGATTGAATACACTAATGCTCATCACTATATAATGTATAATCCAATCTGGACAGATGTATCAAAACTCAGCTGTAGATAGGAAGAGATTTTGTGGTAATAACAATTCATTTGGAAACCATTTGTTGATACCTAGGGAGATACATTTAGAAAGCTAAGTGAAGTAAAAAATGCGCTGCTGTGTATTGATTTGTCAGGCTTATCACAGACCTGCAGTATTAGCAGTTTTTAAGCAAACCAGCTTTTTAAATTGATATGTTATATAGTCAGAGGTCACATTAGGATATGCTGTATTTTATAATTGTTTTTGAATGTTTAATCATATCAGAATTTTTAATAGAGTATTGGCTTTGAAGGCTATCCTGTGCATTACCTTTAATAGACAACTTGAAAGTGTCTGATTGATGCTTTGCATTAATTTTGAGTCCAAAATATAAATTCAAGGGCAGCTGAATGTGATTTATGGTAATAGTTTCCTATAAAGAAAGTCATTTTCTCTGGATCATTTACAATTTACATACACTCTTATTTTTGTTAAGCTTTGCTATTAATCAATAAGTGTTTATCTTGAGTGTTATTTCTGAGTTTCTTGTCAGGTGCTTTGTATTTTTTTTTGTTTTTAAGACTGGCAATAGATACTTAGTTGTGTTAATTTTCAAAAATGCAGATGTTGATGTTGTTATAGTTTTTTTACTTTAGTAAGGCATTATGAAAAATACTACTGCAATAGGAATTATTGGTGGCTATTTTCATTTTGAGAGTAACCAAATTTCCTAATTATTAGTGATTATGCCAATTTTTTTAGCACAGTGAATTTGCATTTTTAATTAGTGATCCTATGCTTTTTTTTAATAAGCATGCAACTTGGAGCAAATTCAATATCCATAGCAATTCTATTCAATGAGAGATATTAGTGTATCAAATTAGTGTTTTTTGTAAGGTTTAATAAATAATGTGCTTTTATGAAATCATAATAGAAACATTTGCTCTTTTGTATGTTATTAGAGTGACTTGAATTTAATTATGGTTTTGCAATATAATGTTTTATATAATATGATTTTGGTCCTTTGCTCTAATTTATTTCTATTGTTTACAACAAACTGGGATCTTTGCTGCACATTTGGAGACATTGTGATTATGCATTTTCATAGCAGTTTTTCCTCTTATTCAATTTGTTCAAAAGTCACCAGTTTAAAATAAATGGTGTATAGTGCTATAACTGTGTTCATTTTCATGGTTGTGAGACATGCTGTATGAGCATGGAGGTATCAACCTCAACTGTATTCAAAGAGTATACAGTTTTACATGTAGATACCAGGCCCTTAGCATACATGGTAGTCAGGTAGTCAGTGACTACCATAAATATTAATAAAGAATGATGCAATTTCAATTTTATTTCTTCAGATTATATTTGATTATGGTATTGACGCTGATGTATATTCAAATTATAGTTTATAGTGAAAATTCCTCGGCTTATTAGAAATTCAAAAATTCTAATGTAAATATAATTTTAAGAGCCCACAAATGTTTAATTTGCAGGCAAGAATGTGAACTTCTAATATCCGATCACCAATTCACTATTTGTATGCCATACACGGCAAAATTATGAATTCCGATGTAGTAAGAATTTAAAATGCCTACTACCCACATATATATTCAATAGCATAAACTCTTTCTACAGACTTGTTGCTTCTAAACACATTTCCATTTGGTGGAAAATACTATAAATAAACAACGCCACTCGTGGCGAAATTATGAATCTTGAGGTATTCAGATTTTAAAATGACTACTACCCGCATATTTATTGGAAAGCAAAGCTCTCTCAACACATTTTTGACTGGTGGACAATATGCAAATAGCTATGAAATTGCGCCCCATGTGTCAAAATTCTGCATTAATAGTAGTAAGATTTAGAAATGACTACCATCAGATATATTGATTTAATATGACATTGCTACTTGATGGATTGTTAAATATCGTAAGGCGAAAATACCATTGTAGAACCAGTATAAAAAAGCTGACGCTGAAAATTTAAATTAATAGCCTGTTTCAGATAATAACTTATAGTTTTAAAGTGAATACAAGACCAGAGTTGTAACTGGGCCAGACTTCGAAACTGCCGAGCTTGGACATAATATTAAAAATATATCAACTATTATATTCAATTGACTAATGAATAATTATACATTAATAAGTAAATCCACTGTGAAAATAGTTACAATTAACTCAAAAATTGTCTTAGTAATGGCAAACGTCAATTAATTTAATTTATACTTTAGTTGTCCCATCATAAACTTTAAATTTCTTAGACTATACACTGGATTTTAATTGCTTGTTTGAGATGGGAATGCTGCATAAGTTCGTAGCATTTTTATATGGTGTTCTATATTCATATATTGTTTATTAATAAAACTGCAATACAATCTGTTGTAAATTCTAAGAAAAAATGGGAATTTCAGGAATTTTACGAAGTTTCCAGGAAATAGCATAAAACACACTTAGACAAGTTACTGTTCCCAAACTTTTGGCCAGTACTGTATATATATATAT
>CABFPE010000309.1:41839-53460 GCA_900660155.1 Hofstenia miamia
TATATATATATATCAAATACTTAACGCCCCGTGTTTGATAACCTTTGCCACATGCTGTTAATTAAAACCTAACAATGCTTTTATGAACTTGTTAATAGATGCTTTGATTATTTCTGCTTTCTTATTTAAAAAACCATCTTGATAGTTAATTATCTTCTATCCTTCATTGCATTTTTTGCACAACAGTTATGCAAATGAAACACTCATGTCCATATCATACTTTGATTAACTGTGTAACCCATTAAGAATGTACAAACGCACGCATTTCAAACATTCTAATTCCATTCACATTGTCTTCACATACATGCGAATATTTCTACTAATACAGTTGCCATAAGCAATAGTTCTCTCCAATACCCGATTTAAGCAAGTGGAATTTTCTTTCTACTAAGAATAGCATAAAATAAGGCCAAAATATATTAAAAATATAATTAAAAATGGTATGTGTTTCAATTCACAATGCTGTAAATATTAAATAAAATTTTAAATATTTGACTTTCCTATTTTCAAATCTTAAATCTTTCTTTCACGCCAAGTAGATCTTAAGCCAAGAACCTATTCAGTGGAATCAATTGTCCCTAGGGTGATATTTTCATTATATATTTTCATTAACTAAGAATTGCTTTGCCTTGAATTTGCAGAGTTCAAAACATAATTTTTTGTTTTGTTCAATGGATAGTGAATATCTTTCAAAATCAGAGATTTTCAATTGCTTAGAAAACATGAGATTTTAGAATGGTTTAAGGACTGCAATAGTAAGCTATTCAATTAAGCATTTATGAATGATACAAGATTACTAAATTTTCAAAGTTGATTAAATGTTTACAAGCCCAATAAATATCAATAATTTTTGCATCAGTATGATAATCACAAATTCAAAATTTTCAACGTTTAGCACATTATCAATTTTAATTAGGAATCAAATTTCGAGAACTGTTATTGGTGAGCAACATTCTAGAATTTTGATTGGCTAAATTTTGTTTAAAACAGTAAGCAGTTAAAAATCTTACTTAGTGTAAGTAACAGACATTTCTTTCTGCACTGGCTACAATTAGGTAAATATCTGGTAATGCTTAATTTTATTCAGAAGTTTCTTAACTAAGATCAGCATAAATTGTAATAAAAATAAATTAATTTTGGCAGCTTTTTCTAACAGATTTATCATATATAAAATTGTTTTCTCCTTAATTGTCTTTACTGTTCCACCATCTTTTATTTAATAGGCTAAGCAACACTAATTTTATATGGCGTCCCAATATATGAAATTTTACGGAACTTAATGAATGCGATTTTGAACATGAAAGAAAAATATTTAATAATGCTAAATATTTCATAGCTAAATGCTGCATTTTGTATAAACTTATAACTATGCTGCAGTGTTGTGAATAGGAATTTAGTTCGACTACATAATACTTGTAAATTATTGAAATATTTTCCAGTCAGTTCTTGAAACATCATAGTCAATGTTTTTTTCATTAACAACCACGTGCTTATATTTTAAAATGCATTTATAAGTGCTCAATATCAAAAAATTTACAATGATTTAAATTTTCGTATGATACTAGTTTTTGAAAAAATTTTTCTGAAACCATGCCGTAACCTCTGATTTTTTTATTATGTTTAAATTTATTTGCTATCTAAAATTAATTGAAAAAATAGCAGGATTGCCATTGGGATGGAGATCGCCATCAACCTCGTGGGGTAGGGTAAGAATGAAATCTCACTCAATGGGTTTCATGGGATTTGTTGTGCTAGTACTTTTACTCTACATCAATGGTGTTCTTATTGCTTTCAAAATTCAAAGAAAACAACGCCGTATCTGTTTCTTATTAGTAATCATATCGCAAAATATTCACTTGAAAAGTCAATTGCTATTAATACCGCATCTCCAACTCAGAAATATGTGCTCTGCTAAAAGAGAAATCACTTGTCATTTTTTTTCAAAATTTTTATTTTCTATATTAATAATCAGACTTATTCTTCAACAAAAGTGCAAGCTATTATGAGGAGCACATTAAAGCTTAAAGTTCACAATTCGTCATGTAGACTGCGATTTTGAATAACATTTACCATTATGTTTGAAATATAATATTTCTCTAAATTATATTACATACACTATATATACACACACATATATATATATAAATATATAAGTATATATATATATATGTATATATATAATGAATAAAAAGTTTGTTGAATGAAAATTATACAAAAATAGTAAGTTTATTATATGTATACATACACATTATTTTTGTTGTGGGCATCTGTGGGGTCCCATTGGAATCCTACGGAGAAATTTTCACGAGTTGAGGGAGAATAAAAATTCCCTTCATGGACAAGTCTGAAAATAGTAGCGCCACACTGTCTTCAAAGTTGCGCTACTAAATTTTGCATACTTAATTTCCAAAATGTTGTGCATCGGTTAAAACTATCTGAGAAATGAATCTAACAACAACAAAATATTATTTGACTCTAAGTAATCCAGACATTTTTTTACAATTTGTGATGGTTTCTAAAGAAAGTTTAGAAATTGAAATATCTAAAATATGAACACATCGAGAGATTTTTGTCGTCTGTCATATATATATATATACATATATATATATATATTGGAATTGTATATGTCCTCTTGTGTGTTTAGACATTAATATTTGAATGCCATTTGTGCAAAAAATGTTAACTCAAAAATGCATTTAAATTTTGTAATTTTTTGATAGTGAAATTTGATGGGCCAAATATGGGCCGTAAGTTCGACGTTTTTCGTGGGGCGGTCTTAGGGTAGAAGTTTGAATTTTCCACATTTTTATTGAGTGCATTTTGCATTTTACGACCAATTAATACATCAAGTGAGATCTACTTTATGATATTTTATGCCTTAGAATATTCTAAATTTTGCATGTAGTCTAGTATTTGATCCTCAGATGTATTTTTTCCAATGCGTCTAATGAAAGACAAAGATTCGCGCTTCTGAAATAGCATAGTTAGTGGTGAATTGGCCATCTTTGTTTTCATGTCTAAGTAATACTTTACTTTCAACCTCCTCTGTTTATTCACTTGATGATGAAATAAAATAAAAAACTTAGAAGAAAGCGTTTTATTGCAAATTTTGGACTTTCATTTCAGAAATTATTGAGAAAACAAGAAATTAAAAAGGGATGGCCAATACTTACAAATTATTTATCAATTGCTGTAGAGGCAACGAATTTTAGCCCATTTTTATTATATTTTTGCCTCTCATTGTTGCATGCAAAATCGCTTTAAGTGAACAATAAAACTAAACTGCCAATCATTTTGTTTTAAAAATTTGACAATATTATAATGCGTACCAATCATATTATACTATGAGATCTAGTTTCATGCTTGGCCTAATAATCAAAATCCTAGGCTTGCTAAAACATCATGCGCATTCTCTCTCTATCTCTTGCTCTCTCTCTCTTTCTCTCTCTCTCTCTCTCTCTCTCTCTCTCTCTCTCTCTAAGGTGCTCAAAAGAACCTAAGAAATGTTCGTGGTTCTTAATTTTTATTCATGTGAATTTTCCTGGTGAATATGGATCATTCATAAATCGATCTATGAAAATTTGTGTCAATTGAACTTGATATGGCAACCCTGTTACCAGTATCCGGCCATACCAGTAACAGTGGTTCCTGTATCTACAATATTCACAATTCACAGTTAGCATCGGGTGAAAACCCTTGCATAGAGTCCTGTTGAGGTACGGCTTTTGCCATATTAAAAACTATGTGTAAGCTGAACGATTAATGATTTATATCAATGTTCCCAATATTTAGACTGTCTCTTATACACAAACAATGATTACATATTCGAAAAATTACAGAATTATCTTCAACTGGCAGGCATTATTGTTGCTCTATTCGGCTTAGTTTTCAACTTCTTCTCATATCATACCGCTGGGTATTTAAAGCAAAAGAACTCTTCTATAACGTTTCTCAGATGCTTAGCAGTATGGGACACTATTGCAGTATTTCAAGATGGAGTTATTAGTTTGGGTGGCAGTTTCATCAACTTCAATGTCTTTAATATTAATCAAGTTACCTGTAAGGTAGAATTTTACTTAAAAAATTTCTCTAATGTTTTCAATTCATTCAAGTGTTTATGGTAATCAGTAGGGCAACCAAAAATACGACTCTAATAACAAATAGTATGACCTTATTTTTATGACTGTCGATGGCTGCTTCGGATCTCTCTACAAATTATGAAATTTTATATTGCGCAGTACATGTCTACTTAAGAATAGGCTTGAGCCACAATATTGGTGAGCTGCCTTTGCATTGTTCAACCCATTTTTTCCTATGATTATTGGTAGTAAAGTGTTTCACAAAGAATTGTTTTTCATGTTTAATAGTGACATTGTATATCATACAATTAAGTACAGTATTGCTTGGACTACAATGTGCACATAAATCCCTATATTCTTCAATGCCACTATTGTCCAATTGTTAAATTCTGATAAAAGAATCGAGAAATTTGATGCATTCGTATTAGAGGAATTATTGGAAACTTTGGCTTACTTTTTCCATAACATTGATAATGATGAGCATAAAGTTTGACCTATCTGAAACGTTTGTTTCATTTTATGCGCCTTATAATCCGATGCTTCTTATCCCATGGACTGCATGTAATCCCCTATTATATATGAAATTTTTGTTACTAAAGCAAAGCTAAACCCAGTTTGCAGGTCATTAATTTTTAATTTAAGTTTTGAACTATGTCAAAATATTACTTCTATGACATTGTAGCTACAAATATGGTCATATTTTTCAAAACCACAAATATGACATACTATGACTTTAGAATTTCCATTTTAACTGGATTGCAGGTCTGAAAACGATTATGGTTCTACTTAGAGTGCAAAATAGACCAACAGTGCACAATGCAAATATCAATTTTCTATGGATATTGAGATTTTTGGAATATATTATCATATTTGAATGCATCTTAGAGCTTCCATCTACTTAATCTATTTAAAGTTTTGGCAAAATTACCCTCAAATCTCATATAGCAATGATTCACAAAAATGCAAACTCATATTTGTTCAATCATTAATGCAGTTACAAAATTTAATCATTATATGTCAATGTCAACACAAACTTATATTTTGATTTTCATTTACTGCTGTTTGTATTAGGAGTAAATATATTAATTAGGTCAAATTTTATGACAAATATCAATAAGGAAAATAATAGAAATGTGTGATTTTCAAACACCAACTTGTTTAGACACTATATTGGCAGAGTTGGGCTAGTACATTGGTAGCTATATACCATATGAATGCATTGGTAATTGATCGATCATTAGCAATAGGAGCTCCAATTTGGTACAAGCAGTTCAGTTTACCAAAATTAGCTGTGAAAATTAGCATTTCAATAACAATCATTATGTATACATTTACAATTGGTTTAATATTTTCATACAATATCTCTGATGGAGCATGCAGGCTATCAGATGACTCAATTGCAATACAGTATTACATTAGCTTCATGCTTCTTGTCATTGCTTCATTCATTCCATTTGGGATAACTTGCTGCACAAATATGTTTTTCATTTATAAACTAAGAAGCAGAAGTAGTAAAAACAATTCAGAAAGAAGATTAACTACAATGCTTATTACATCAAGCTTTGCATTTATGTTTTCAATAAGTGCAATAATAATCTGCTTGCTCATTATTTCAAATGTGATCCCACTCAACATTGAAAGTTTGGTCATTAGGAATTTTTTTGCAGAAATTACAGAATTTTTTTGCATAGTAAATTCTTCACTAAATTTTATATTCTATTTAGTTAGTGGTCCAATGTTTAGAAAGGCCTTCATTCAGTTAATCAAACACTTCTTCAAAGCTAACTAAAGTGCTTTGAAATATTTTTGTAAATAGGCATGGCATGCAATTATATCTAATTAAAAAATATAGCAAATACTGTTGAACTGACATTTGTTAACCATCATTGAAAGCAGCATGAATGCATCAACTACTTCTTCACATAGTAAAAAATTATTTCAAGTCACATTATGTCTATCCTTAAAAAATCTGTTGTTTTTTAATATAAAATGCTTAATCATATTGAATTTAACTGATATTGACTTTTCAGCTTTAGGTCTACAGAATTTTCTGTAAAAAGCACATTATATCAAACTTATCAAAGTACACAGAGATTTATGGAATATTAAACAATCTAATGTACAGGTCAAATGCTATCTCTTTGAACTCTGTAAATTGTGCTTGAACTTGAACAAATATATATTGATTAGAAATCTGCAATTGTTTTACATTTGGGTCAAACTTTATCATGTATTTCCAACTTAGATTGAATCAAAATCTGCTTGTCACTATATAATGCATAATCCACTCTAGGCAGATGTATCAAAACTCAGCTGTACATAGAAAAAGACTTTGTGGTAATAACAATTCATTTGGAAGATACATTTACAAAGCTTAGTGAAATGAAAATGACCTGATGAGAATTGATTTGTCAGGCTTATCACAGACCCAAAGGATTAACAGTTTTTTTTAAGTAAACCAGCTTTAGAATTTAATATATTATATAGTCAGAGAGCACTTTAGGTTATACTATGATTGATAATTATTGATGAATGTTGAATCATATCAGAATTTTTTAAAAGAGTTTTGGCATTTGAAGGCATTAATTTTGCATCCAAAAAGTAAAATTTAAGGGTAGCTGAATGGGAATTATGGTAATAGTGTTACTATAAAGAAAGTAATTTTCCCTGGATCATTGAGAATTTCAACACTCTTTCAGACATTGTAATTTTTGAAATTCTGTTGTGAAAAATTGACCCAGTGAGAATGCTAGCTTCTGAAAGCAGGATTTGAGATTTGATATGCTTATATAATATGCTATACTTCAGGTTTTGATTTGCATGTTGCTACACTCTTCCTTAGTATAGATATTTCTGTTAAGCTATTTATCATAAGTGTTTCTCTTGAAAGCCATTTCTGAGTTTCTTCTCAAATGCTTCTGTTATTTTAAGCCTGGCAATAGACACTTAGTTGTTGTATTAGATTTTCCAAAATGTAGATGTTATTGTTGTTATGGCTTTTTTACTTGAGTAAGGATAGTAGTTATAAATACTACTGCAATAGGAATTGTTGGGGGCTATTTATTTTGAATGTAACCAAATCCCCTATTTATTAGTGCTTATGTCAATTTTTTTAGCACAGTGAACTTGCTTATTTATTTAGGATTCTTTGCTTTTTTTAATAAGAATGCAACTTGAAGCAAATTCAATATGCATAGGAATTCTATTCAATGAAAAATATGAATGCATCAAGTCACTGTTTTTTGTAAGGTTTGATAAATAATGCAGTTTTTATCATAACAGAAACATTTACCTTTTTATATGTTATTAGAGTGACATGAATTTTATTATGGTGTTGTAATATAATGTTTTCTATAAAAATTTTTTGGTCCTTTGCACTAATTTATTTCTATTGTGTGTGTCATGTTAGTCCTGATATATGTATTTTTGTTTATAACAAAATAGCCTCTTTGCTGCACATTTGGAGACAGTGTGATAGTGCATTTTCATAGCAGTTCTTCCTCTTTTTCAATTTGTTCAAAATTATCAGTTTAAAATAAATGATGTATAGTGCTATAACTGTGTTCATTTTCATGTTTGTGAGGCATGCTATATGAGCATGGAGATATCATTCAAAGAGTGTACAGTTTTACATGTAGATTCTTTGGATTTGTAGTTGTTCCTATATGGTTGGGCAAGGTAGTTGTTTTCTTAGAATTTCTTTTGAGATAGTTTACTATGAATACCTAAAATTTTAGCATTTTTATAATTACTATTGCAAATTTACTATATTTTACAATACATCAATAATTTTGTACTACTGACTAACTTGAATTTTAAACAAATGAGGGATGAGCAAATTTTTTGCAGCATTTTTGTTGTTCTGTTATGTGGGAATTCAATGTATTCTTAATGCACAAAAATTGTCTAGCCATTCTTAATAAGGATCTCATTAGTCTGACATGTGAAATAAATATTTAATAAATGAAATGATTACTAGTTGCAATGCACAGGAACTCCCTCCATAAAGGAGTGCCATTGAAGTATTTTTTCCTACTTTGCTTTTATTTAACTAGATTGCTAATTGCAAGTAATTATATCATTTATGTTTATGATGCAATTTACAATTGTGCAATTTAGCAAAATATATTTAATTTTTCCTCTACAAATACATTTATGAAGTTTACAAATTTATAAAGAATATAAATTATACAATTTCTTCATAGAGATTATTATAATTATAGAATAAATATTCATTAACATATGTTTCTCATTTATTTTTTGAGTTGCACATAATTCTGTAACTAGTAAGGTAATTGATATTTTCTCTAAATTAATGTTTTTCAAAAATTCTTCATAAATAATTGATATTTTTCCTTTTTGTGCTCTAGTCCAATTTCTCCCATAGTGGTATTGAATGTTTTAAGAATCCATTCTTCATTAACTGCATGGTGTGACATAAAATTTTTTCACTGTTTTCAGTCAATTATTGCAACAAGAATTTTGAATTTGAATGTCATTTTACACGCTTTATGAATACATGACTTAAATGCTTTCATTGACTTTGTGCTTCAAGAAAGAGGTATTGGCAATGAATATGCCTTGATAAGAATTGGCATTGATGGTGGTGGCGAATTTATAAAGTGCTTTCCCTACATCTTTGATATGTCAGAAGATTTGCTGTGTATATTGACAAAATTTAAGACTTGGAAGACAAACTTTGCTTCATTATAGTAATTACTCCAGAAGTACCTGAGAACTAATACAATTCTTAGCAATTAAGGATGAATGTTGGTATTCCTTTGCTCTAAATTCACAATTGCAAGTGACTTAAAACTATCCAATATCTTGCCTGGTTTGATGTCACACAGTTGTCAGCTTCCTTGCTTGTGTTGTGACATCAAAAAGGATTGGCTTGACTCCAAAGGAAACCAAAACACTCTTGGTACTTTGAGAAATACATTTTGGAACTATTATGACAAAGGTGCAGTGAAGCAAAAGGCAAAGTATCACAGCAATGTCATACCTCCTCCATTATTTTGTGGCAAACCTGATTACATTTCACTCATTACTCTTGTTCCATCACTGTAACTTCATTTTTTGATGGGGCTGGTGAATACCATGTTTTTGGCTTTGAAGAAATTGTGGCCACAGGCTGATCAGTGGTTACAGTGATGTGGAGTTCAGTGAGAATGCTTGCATGGAGGCAGTTGCACAGGAAATGCCAGGAGAAAGTTCCTAGCAAATGTTGATGATTTGGAGAATATGGTTTCAAAGAAACTAAGTGTCTTTGTCAAGGTCTTCAGACATTTCAAAGACATTGTCAACTCATGCTAAGGCAGTTACTTGCAACATGATTATGGAATCAAAATAGAATCATTCAAGGTTTCATATCAGAAATTGAATATCCTAATAACACCAAAAATCCATGCTGTAATTTTTCATATATCAGAATTCCTCTCCATGGAGTGAGCAGACGTCTAAATCTGTGAATTATGATTTTTGTGTGTTTTGACCAATCACAAAATTTGAAGCACAGAAAACAATAAATATGGGAAGCAATTGTTTTCTGCAGATACAACAGCCAACATTTATAAGTTTCAAGATTGTAAGTGATATTTTTTATCAGATAGTATGCTTTGGGAATTTGATAGTATAGCTACATGTATTATTTCAATAGATTTATTTGAAAGTCTTGTTATTGTAATTAAATATGCTTGATAACAAAATTGCTTTTTTCTTTAATACTTAGCATTGATATATACCAAAAGGTAAAGATAAGTCCCTATTTGTATATGATAATGTAAAAATTACATGTCATCACTCACAGACTGCAGATCTAGATATGTGCTTAATTACAAAAATAAATATTTCTTCTTAAAAATAGCTACATAAACCTATAAATACTACTTATAAATTGATCAAACTATAATGGAGGCTATATTTTGCCACACACGTGGTAAGTGACTAAATTACAACAATAAAAAATTTTGTGACAAATTATTTGCTGAGGAAATGCTTAGAGATCAAATGGGAGATTATATTTAATGAGAAAAGTGGCCATTAAATAATTTTCCTTTTGGTTATTATCCCCTCCATATGGGTCGACGATTAGGAAAAACAAGTTTGGTGGATGGACTATTTTTTATTGGCTTTTAAACCAAAAATAGCAAAATTTAGGTTTTCCTTAATTGAAAAATAACTGTTCTAATAAATGTACAATATTTAGTTTATGTATGTTAATTATTTAAAGTATCATGCATTGATTTTATGAAACACTTAATTATAATTATACATACTGCACTCCAAATTTTTAGTAAGCAAGTTGACATAGTCCTTATCTTTACAAAATGTATGATCACTGCAATACCAGCTGCCCATGTGAAAATATTCAATATATGATATAAAACACATCAAAAATTATAAATGAATGTATTAGAATTATTGATCAGAATAGTATGTAAATGCAAAACACTACTTAGCTTAGGGGCAAGTGCAGCCAGTCACTCATTAAATATGCACAAGCAGCTGCTTCAGTATATATAGGTGAAAGATCGTCTTATGGTTGCACAAAGTGTAAATCTGTCGTTACCTACTGCTATATATTTTGTAAATAATTTTGTATTCATTTTTATGTCTTTCAACAATGAGTTGGAGCTAGACTTCTCCAATGATATCCCACCAACAGCTAGTAGCATTACAAATGTGGGAACCAGGAAATCTTATTTCTCAAAGACTTCCCAAAAAGCTCATTAAAATTATTTTCCAAGATGAGTCAGGTATCTAATATGAAAACAGATTTGGTAGGACTTGAACCAACAATAGTCTATTCAAATATAGCCATGTTTATCTTACACCACAAATCTGCATTCATAAAATTTAAGGATTGTTCTAACGTGTATACAAAGCAAGTATTTCTGTAAGTTCAAGTTATGGAAATTTAGTCGTTTTAAAATGTAATTCCAGCTGGAAAGTATTAACATAGCTTACTTAACTAAAAATGAAATGAATGAATTTACCAATGAAAACAAAAATAATCCACATACATTAGACATTGCTTGAATAAATGTTCTTTCTAAAATCGTAAAGAAAAAATCTTCATACACAAAGCCAAAATATTACCAGAAAAACATAAGATCACCCAACAAATTTCTATGGATTGTATCAGTGCTTGAAAGAGTTGTTAAATTTTTAATTGCTATTTCCACTTTTCAAAATGGATATTCAAGAATGGCTTTGCTAAATTAAAAATTTGATTTAGTATAGTAGAAGAAATTCCTCTACGGAATCATATATACAAATATATGAACTGCACAAAATATGACAAATCGTTTAACTACGGCAATTGATGTATAATATAGGATTAGAAGATTAAATTTTAGACTGACTGTAAATATTGAAAAAAGATAGCATTGTATTATTAAAAAATCTTATATTCATTATATATATATATATATATATATATATATATTAGCAGGTTCCCTGTAAGCAACTAAATTAATAAGCAAACTATATGATAAATCGAAAAATTAAGCCCAATCAAATTGAAATAGAAATGGTCCA